>VYXD01013260.1:1162108-1197605 GCA_013397195.1 Hylia prasina | reverse complement strand
GCTGGCGGGGCTTAGCGCGTGTTGGGGGCAGCCGGGTCCGTCCGTGCGCTGCCCTAGCCTGCCAGGAGGCGCGGGCCGCCCGCGGCGGGACAGGACGGGCGCGTTCCCGAGCACAGCCCCCGTATCGTCTGCCCCGGTGCCCCCGGGGTTTGACCCGAATTCCGAACAAAGCAGCCAAGGCGGGTCCGGGGCTCGGGGCCCGGAGGCAGNTTTCCCTGACTTGTTCTGTAAATTTGAATCACTTTGTTAGATTTAATTGGTGATGGAAACACGCATATTAAATTTTTGGGTCTGAAGCATACTTTTAATTTGCCTATTCCTACTTGCTGAGGTTTTGTTGCCTTTGCAGAGCAGCCCTAGAGCTCGTGAGGTTTCCTTACGCAGGGAACTAAAGCAAAGTATTCCAGTACTGCCCTACTGCTGCTCAAGGATGTCCAGTCTACAGGGTTAATCCAAATAAAACCTCCTGAGACATCCATCCTTGTTATGATGGTCAGGTCCTCAGTGCCAAATACTGTGCTTAGTTCCCTGACTCCTATAGTCTGGCCCACAGAGCAGATGTAGGTATCACCTAAGAGCATTATAAAAGGTGCTGAGTTGTCTGTCCTGAAGGCAGAAATTAACCTTGTGGACAATAGTGGAAATGGCAAGGAATATTTTCCCTTGTTGCTGTGCTGTTTTTGAGTAGCCAGTTCACATAGTGCAGAGTATTCATGCCTCTGCATTCCTGAGTTTGGTACTAGGAATACAAACTGCCATCCCCAGCTGGCTGTGGAGCTGGCTTTGTGCTGCAAATGCCTGTCCGCTGGGAACCAAAGCCAGATGTGCTTCACATAGTTTCCAGGCAGCACTGATCCATCAGATGACAGTAGCTATTGAGTGCTCTTATGGTGGCCCAGAGACACAAAGATGAAAGCCTGATGCCTGTCAACACCTCCCTTGCCACTCCTGTGTGTCTTCAGTTTTCACTTTAGTCCACCTCACAAAAGCAAATGCCACGGAATATGATGTTGCAATGTTAATAACCTTTTATTTTTGAGAAAGAAAATCCCAAGTATTGTAATTTGAACTGCCAGGCAAATTTGGGATATATTGAACTTTGTCAAATAGTTTCCTGCACCAGCCTTAGCTGGGAACCCACCTTCTTCTTTAGAAGCATTTTCTGCAGCATTCCCTGGATGATTTTTAGTATGGAAGATGAACAATATTTGAATGCCCTCTCAAGGAAATGTATTTTCATGGAGGAGAAAGCTCTGATGAACAGCCAAAAGGAAAAGCCTATAGAGATACCTAGAATAATTTCTTAGAGTGGCTTATATTGTTTCCCAGCTGCTCTGCCTTTAAACAGCCCCTTACCCCAACTCCAGAGCTCCACCAATTGTAAAAGCAAAAAGTAACCACTGCCAGATTCAAGTCTCAAAATACAAACCCTCTGAGATACAGGGAGTGAAGGGGTGGGGGGCAGGTTCATAAGAAAACTTCTAAGCATTACTGTAGCATAAATAATATGGCATCTTTCACCTCAAATAGCCTAACACTTCATAAAGTGATATGAGCTTCACTAGTTGCTGAGGCACAGCTATTTCTGAAGTGGAACCTGATATCTTTCTCTCTCTCTCTCTTTTTTTTTTTTTTTTCCTTTTCTTTTCTTTTAAACTAGCAGACAGGAATGTTTTAAGGTGGAGAGTGAAGGCTAGAGTATATAACCAATCATAAATGTAAATCTAGGAAGGCTTTGCAAAATGGAAAGATGGAGCAAAATCTATCTTTATTAATAACATGTGTCCTGGTGTCTCATAAACTTGTGTCTTACATGTATAAATGCAGTTCATCTGTATGAGATAGAGGCAACTCAAACAAGATTTTGTCCTCTTTCTTTCAGCAATACTGTCTTACAGGTCTTTGGTAGTAAATGCTCTGTATCTTCTCCTCTCTTCATTCAGTTTAATGTCCAGGTCACGGAGCTGGCTGAGGAACCCCAAATTCGGGCAGATGTTTCTGTGAGCACTCACTGTCTTCAGAGCATCCACAAGTGTCATGTTTTCATGGATCATTAAAAAGGCGAGCACTAAAGTTGCTGAGCGGCTCACTCCCATGGCACAATGAACGAACACCTTGCCTGCACAAAAAAAAAAGGCACAGCAAGATGAGTGTGCTTTAGCATTTCTAAAGTGGAAAAGACAAAGGGAGGACAAAAAAAAAAAAGGTAGAAACAAGTTAAGAAAGCAATGGTGGCAATTAGTGGATCTTCATGCTTTCAGGAAGGTCACCTCTCAGGCAAGATGGTATTTCATACTGACCTCCTGCATCTAATTTAGGCCTAAGATTGAAATAGTTGAATTTTTCTGTGGAAGAAGCTTTCTGTGACTAAACTTGTTAGTATAGTTTTCTGTGGAAAAAAGACAAGTTTTGGCAGAGAAACTTGGCCCAGCCCTGACTGTGATCACTGGCAAGTCCCACAAACTCTGTGGGATAGTCTGCCTGTAAAAATGGAGTTGTAATTTACTATATCTCAGCAGCCCAGTGTGAGCTATAACTGAGGATTTAATAAAGCACTCCAGTGAAAGCAGCAGATCCTGCAGCCAGTCAGAGTCAGAGCAAACTCTGGAACAAATGGAAATTATGATAACTAGGCCATAATCCAAACTCTGCTGACAAAAATTCAGCGGGCTGCAGGTCAGGCTCGTAGTTTTTGACTTAGTTCATTAACTTCTGCTGCTTCTCTAGCTTAATAGACAGGCTGAATAAAGCTCCAATTCTGTGAAGTACTTGAGCGTGTGAAGCATTTGAGCCAACTCTGAAGTGCAGCTGCTCCCACAGGGAGCAGGAGCAGCATGCAGGGCAGGATCCCCAGCTGGAGCCCCTGTCAGGGTAGGAGGGGTGGCAGGGACATGTGGAAGAACACAGATCCTGCTGATTCCTACAGGATGGGCCCATCAGGCAGTGCTATAACCTCTGCCCTTCCCTCTATGCTCTGGTCCCAGAGCTTGCCCTTCTTTCCACCATGCTGGGCTGGGGGCAGGCAGTCTTCCACAACTCCCGGGGACCTGGCACAGCCACCTTCCTGGCAGCACATGGCATAGGACCCTTCTCCATCCTCTGCTCAGTGGTTCTGCATGTGCTGCCTTGAACTGTATGCTGATTCTCAGCTCTGTTGGTGCCTGTTACTGCAATGAAAAGTCATTTGGTTTGTGTTGAAATTTCCGTCCAAAGCTTATCTTTGCTTCTCTCTTACCTGAAGAGTTTAAGGCCTTGCCTATGAAGTTGGCAGCATCATAGAAGAAGATACTTAGATCGAAGGAAGGATCATCAAATGCTTCTACTCCATAGTATTCTATTTGCAGGTCTGCATAATATTGGGGTCCTGTGTTGATGCTATATGGTCCATCTGCTGCATTAAGGATATGAGTAATGTTGAGGCTTTGAAGTATAGTTTTGCTCCTAGCAGCCCACCTGTTGGAAGACATGAAGGGCACATTGGCAACGCTCCTAACATTCTGCAAAAATAGCATGGTTTAAAGTTAGTGCCTGCTCCCACTACACAAGGATGCAAGAACTGCATCCTGCTTACAGAGGAGCAAATTTCAAGAAGCACATAGTGCTTTGTGCATGAAAAATGTGATATGGAGATGTGGAGAGCAGCAGGAGCACAGACTTGCCAGTGGGATACTGTCAGTTAAACAAATGCCTCCCAGCAGTTAATCCCTGGGAACATGGCTTACACTATGAAGTGGTCAAGATTTCCTTAAATATTTGTTTAGGAACTTTTAGAGCTAATCTCTCATTGATAGTGTGCCTGGTCTCAAGAGTGAGAACTCGCACAAATGCAGCAACACCTTGTTCCTGGTTTGGACCTGAAGTAGATGCATTGTGTTCACCAGCTAGGTGAACCCCACTTCCCACCATAAACTAGGACTATAGGCATTGTACATAATTCTGAACATTAACTGATATATTCATGATGAGGGGGAGCTGGGGAAAAGGAGGTAATGATCTAGGTAATCTGCAGTAACCCAACTGGAAGGGAAGAGCAATAAATATTATTGGTCACGAGAATAAGGTATTTGCATGAAAATTCCTGTCTGATATTTTCAGTTTTACCATCTTTGACAGAAAGCTTGGATTTGGTATGTCAAGATGTGACTATTGTACAATTCATCCGGGTCTTCATCCTTCTGAGTCTTCATCTTGCTACCCCTGTCTGAGGGTTAGGGCTACTGGCCTCTTGTCTGCTGCCTTAGAGCACAGTTTCCAGGCCACATAATGCATCTCAGAATTGACATCAATTTGGCATAGGTTCTTTGAGGACTTTAGTCTAGAATACAAATAATTTTTACCATACCAAATCCATGGTGGCTCAAAGAATATAAAAAACCAAGCCAGACACGCCATGAGTAAGTCACCATTTTGCGTGTCATGTTTTTCTTGACATCTAAGGTCTTTACATCATCAGTTTTGGAAGCCTGTATCACAAAAACTTTCCTGAAGAGCCAAAAGCTGCTCCCCGGTGTACCACACCCTTTTGTCCTCCTCCTCCTCACAGGGACTGATAACAGCTTAACAATAGGACCGTATGTTCTTACGCATCTCCCAGGTAGATGTTTGGCCAGACTTGGTCCACATGATTATCAGAGCCTCCTCTGAGCCACAGGAGCTGCTGGAGATCTGACAGTGCTGGAGTTTCATAGGAAGTGCTGTGAGTCAGAGATGAAGAGTCTCTGGTGTGAAGCATCTTGCTGCTCCCTTGCATGCACTCAGGCTGTTTCAGAGGCAGTTTTTCTGAAATGAATTGAAAGGAAATTTTCATACAGAAATACTATTCCCTAGAAAGTAGACCTGTTCATTACCCTCCAAATAGGATTACATTTTTAGAACTAGTCTGTGCAGCAGGGCCTGCAGGTGTTGCTTAAAAGCATCCAGAGAGCAGGACTGACTCAGGGGTAGGACTCTACAGCCATGTAATTTCTCCCCTGAGAAAGCAGCATAAGATAATGTGATTTAATTTCTTGTCAAGTAACACTATTGGTAAAGAACATCTGCACCATCTGAATGCAGACTGGGTGAACCTTGTAGGCACAGGTATCATTTCTCTTTTTGTTGAAGAGCTACCAGAGTATATGTGTACACTTGATTCTGATTAGTTAAAAATGGAAGTTTTTGAAATGCATCATTAAACTGACATACTTAAAAGCTTCTAGGGCCAAGGTGAAAATCTTAGGATGTGGATGTGAGGGCCATCTGTATGGTATATGTATACATACATAAATAGTGTGTACATATAATTTTATTTCATTTATAGTGATGTATTTAAACATACCTACACGCATACATATATGTATACATAAGAAAGGATTTTCACGTGCATATATAAACATATACATATGTCTGTATGTATAGAAAGAGAAATTGAGAGGATTTGAACTAGTTTGTTCTCTCTCAGCTGAATATCTCTGGACACTTTGCTATACTGGTATTCTTGTGCCTGTGTTAATCTCTCCTCTGGGAGCTGTTCCACTTTGTATAAATAATGTGATAGCTACTTCCCTCCAGAGAAGGGCCATTTCTCTTGTCTGAGGGGCAGGATACTCACCCAGGACATGAGAAAAAAGAGGATTTTTGAAGTTACAGAGCTAAAAGTTCTGGTGTTGTTGTCCTGTTGAGAATCCCATCTAGGGCTCCCTCACAGGCCTGTGAGATCACAGACCTGTGAACCCTCACAAATCATGCTGTGGAATATGGGCAACCCTTGGCAATGCTGTTTGCTGGTTTAGACCCAGCAAGCCCAGGCCAGATGGTTCAGCTGGAAGCAAAGCTCAGTCAAGAGCAAGATATCCAAGGAGTCCCTTCTCTGAGACTTTAGGAACTTTTCTCCTGCCTGGATTTCATTATCCTGAATTGCTGTTCTTGCCCCCTGAAGACAGTCATGAGCTTTATTTGGTTGCTTGTTCTTACTAGAGTCATAATCAATGTGGAATGCACACTAGAACTCCCTCCAAAGCAGGGTAAGTGGTGTTTATTCTAAGATGGCATCAGCTTTCACTCTAATGCCTGAATGCCTAAATCTAAAGTTTGGGTTTATTTTCTCAGCAATTTTAGAAAACAAGTGCAGATGGGACCTTCAGAAGTCATCTGGTCTGTCCCCTGCCCCACAGCAGCAGGAGCAGCCATATGGATGTTGCTACTAAAACAACGACTTTGTCCATTTAAGTAATTTTTAACAGTGTAAACTGATTTGGGGAATAAGCAGAAAACAAGGGAGAATATATTTTTGCTTACAGAAAAAGAAATGGAGTTGATGTGAGGCATGTTACTGAACATACACATATATTTCAGTCTAAATTTGCTTCCTTTGCCCATTCCTCCCTCCTCCTCCCCCCAAATGTTAAGTGCAGTTATAGCTTTTTGTATGTTCCAATAAGAAAGAGGTCTCCCTAGGGTAACTACTTAATAAGCAAGATATGAAAAGCACAATAAAAATGATGGGAGACATAGGAAAAAAAATGACTGGTTTTACTTCTAATGATGGAGGAAAAGAACTGCAGGGAAGTAGAGAGAAATATAGAGATAAAAGCCTACGAATTTTTCAGGGCAGATAATATAAGATCAAGAGCTTTGGTAAAGGAGTATGTTGTGCAATCCTAGCCCAGATTAGCATGAAGAATAGCACAGAAACAGATAATGTGCATTGCCCTACAAGTTTTACTGCCTTGTGAAAGTCATGCACTGTGCTCAAGAGCTACTGCCAGCATCTTCATGATGACCTGTTTGTACTTGCACCGACACAGAACGTTAAGCTGAAGCAGTAAAAGAAAATCAAGAATAAGATAATACAGCTTCTACATCAGGAGATTCTCAAGACCACAGGCTCATTTTTGAGGAGTGTGGCTGACTGAGTTGCTACAAATGCTTAAGGGCTGAAGTTGTGGAGCAGACAGATGCCAAACTTCCACTTCTCCTAGACCCTGCTGCTTTAAACTTCTGTTGTAGCCTCTCAGTTAGTTACAGTCATGGAGATGATGGGCAAAGAGAATTAGATTGTGTGGTCTCTTGTTCAAGACCTGACTTTGAGGAAGTTCTCCCAGAACTGAGTCATTTTGGTGCCAGTGATACTTCACAGGTGACTCTGGCCTTTGCAGCCAGGGCAGTGCTTTGTAACAAAGGTTCCTTTTCATAGAGAAATCCTCTTTCCAAAAAGTGTGCCAACACTGTTTTATTCACATGCCTAATGTCAGACAAGTGAGCTCCTTGTGTCAACAGAAGCACGGCTCCTCCCAAGAACACGGCTCCTGCCTGCACTGCACTGGCCTTGAAATTGGATTGCTCTGCAAGGCCTTCAGGGTAAGCTTGGAAATAGCTATAGCAGATGATTGGACTAATGAGGAAAGCAATATGAATTTTTTAATTGAAGGCTGGGGACTTTGGTGGAGGTTTCTCCCATCTTCTACTTTAAGATGCTGCAGAGGTAGCAAAAGTGCTGCCACTGATTACATTTCTTCCTCTGGGTGGCTCCCAGAAGCTGTTCTAGTTGGAAACAGTCAGTGACAGCAGGAGGGCAGGAATCCCTGTACCTAAGGGAAAAAATTCTGTCTTACAAGGTCACTAACATTTTCTGCAGAGATCTAGACCATGCAAGTTTGATAGGATTAATTTCTTATAAACTGTAGTAATCTCATTAGCTTCTTTTTTTCTTTCTTTCTACCTTTCTCTCCTATTTTTTTTTTCTGCTTAAAACAACAGAAACAAACAAAAAAATTCAACCTAAGAGACTTTTGAGGCTGGACAGAGATTTTAATGGCAATATACAACATATAAGGTAGCACACAATCTTTAAAGCTGTCTTGTCATTCTGCGTATTTTCCCAAACACCTGGAGCACTGGGGTACAGCCCAAATGGCCAGGGCCAGCTTGCATCCGTGTCTGGGCTGTGGAGCCTGGCTTTTCCCAGTGGTCCAGGAGTTGCCCTGGAGGTCTGGGTTGGAAGTGGCTGTGGGTGGAATTGCCTGGCTGCAGGGAGCACCAAGGAAAAGCTGTGGGTGACTCCATGCTGTTTTCATGCAGCTGGGTGCAGCTCCTGAGGGACCCAATCATGCGAGAACCTCAGCTACAACAGCCTAGTGGAGCTTTGTATCTCCCCAGTATTGTCCAGCCACTCAAACACTACAGTCTGTAAAGTTTTTTGATTTGGTTTTGGGTTTGTTGGTTTTGTTTGGGGTTTTTTCCCCTTTCTTTCTCTATGGTGGAAACAATTGCCATTTTCTATTGAATATGCCTGGACATAAAAAAAATACCCCACCAAAACAAACCCAAGAGAAGAAAAAACCCACACAAATCCCCAGTGACTTAAATTGGCTAAAGCATTTAACAGACTTGTGTTGCATTTGCAGATTCCAGTGGAAAAACACTCAGCAAAGTTTTGGGGGTAAAAAAGCAAACACTCCAATATTGTAGATATGACATAGTTGATTTTGTTATTTCAAAAAAATTTACCCTTTCCATTTTTCTATTCAGTTACTTTGTTTTGGAATTTGTTCTCCTGTGTTGCAAAAAAATATTTTAAAACATTAAAACAAGATGAAATGGCTTGTTCCTGGTTGAGAAAAATATGGTTTATTTCACTAAAAATGAACACAAACTGAATAGCCACCTATTTGCCTAGCCCAAATTTTCACTTCTGTAACAGGGCCTCCTGCCATTTTGCCATGGTTGTTCCCTTGTCTCCTCAAGATGGAACTGAGCTGTAGTTGGACCCCAATCATCTTTCCTCTTTCCCTTTTGCTAGCACCTTCCTGGCTGGCACAGCTCTGCCTGTGGTAATGCTGATAGCCTGGATGGGGACAGGTGTCTTTCAGTAACAAGTCCTCACATGAGATTATTGAGAGCCTCAGGCACAGCAGGGCCTGTGGTTACTACAATAGCACAAACACTACCTAACAATAACATGATACAGAAAGCTCCTGCAGCAAAATATCCTAAATTCCCTGTATCAAAAACCTGACAAACTAAATGGTTCGAAATTCCAAAGCATGGGGTCAGAACGTAATTCATGTGGAAGGGAAAAAAAGAAAAAGCAGCCTCTTGATGCATTTGAAAATGCTGTCTACTCAGTTTTTTCTTCTCTTTTCTCTCAGCAAGCATCTCTACACTAATCTTTTACACTCCTTGCTCTTTTCTCTCAGGTAACGTGTAACACTATGGCTCTTTGTCCTCCTGATGGAAAATTCCAGATGGAAAGATGTGTGTTTCACAAGGAAATGATCATGTTAGTGGAATTAATCTTTTAGATACTGTAATGTGAAATATGATCTTCCTTTTTGCTAAGAAGACCCAGTCTGTGTCTCAACACTTTGGTCAGAATCTGACGCTAAGAGAACCCAGTAGTCTCTTGAGGTAGAGCTGAAAGCATCGTGTGCAGAAACAGGCACATTTAAAAGCAATAGCAAAGTTAAAACAGCCAGATGGGAACCTAGCAGGCAACCAAGAGGGGAACTCTCTGTTTTCCTTGCAAGCCTACGGGGGCTTGTTTGCAGGAATTAGAATCTCTCACCAGCAGTTCGCTGCAGCTCTAATACCAAGTGGTATTGAAAATGAGAAGCAGGTTATGGTTGATGGTTTAAATGAGGTACCTATGGGAATTTAGAAATGAGATCCTGGACTTGTCTTGGTGTAGACTGTGCACATGGCAGAGCAATATTGCTTTCTTGGCTGACTGCATCACATATTATGGCTTTTTATTTTGCCCACAGTCAAACAGCAGGGAATAGTAGAAGTTCATTGCTCCAGCTCACTGTTCAAACTCTGATCTGCCTCACCAGAGGCAGTGCCCCTGAATAATGGAAAGCAGAATCGGTCCCTCAGCCTCAGTGTGGGTACGTGTTCAGTGCAGCACTGTATAAATGCTATTGCCATTATTTTGGAGTGAAGAGAAAAGCAGAATGTACAATTAAAGCTCTGTTTGGTTCAGTTTTTAAGAGAATTTACTGCCTGGGAAAGATGCCAGATTGAGGGCTCTGGAAAACACAGCCCGCCTTTTAACCACAATGTCAGGAAAGAACAGGAGCAGCCCTCCAAAGCCTCCTCCACAGCTTCCCCCCTTCAGCCCAGCCCAGCTCAGATTGCAGATGCCCCTCACCCTACACTGGCAACTGTGTTTTACAGGGTGGGAGAAAATCTGAGTCTTCACACCTCTTCACCGCTTGGTCTCCCTCCTGACATCTCCACTCACATCCGGTCTTGTACATTTATGATGGGGCCCTCTCACTTCTCCAGACTGAGCTGGAAGGTACCAACTTCTGCTTGCAAGGAGCCTGAGCTGGGCTGTGAGCCCTCCTGTTCCTGCGCAGGGCTGGCCATGGTGCTGGAGGGGCTGCTGCCACTGCCCCACAGGAGCTGCGTCCACCTGGGGACGGCAGGAATGCACACGGCCATTTCAGCAGAGGGAGCAATCGCAGGGTGAGCGACCTGCCTCAGGCAGGGTTTGGATAGCCAGGAGAGCTCCTGGTGGTGAGGCAGGTCCCAGGTGAGGTGGGAAGACAAGGGGGTGCATGGGCAGACACAGCCATGCAGGTGGAGGTGGAGCTCAAGCATCTCAGCTCAGAGGGGCCCCTGAGTGAGGTGGGGAGCCCCAGCGAGGCCTCTGAACAGCCCCATTCCAGCCACTGTTGTCCTTGGACAAGGCAAGACCCCAGGAGGGGCAAAGCTTGCTGAGCTCATCGCGGTGAGCTTCACCTGTGCCTTGCTAATTTTTGGGGAGAGGGTGATACCTTACAGAAGCGCTCCTGGAGAGCATTTCCTCTTCTTTGCAATGTAATTGATCTGCACATATTTTCCCAAAACTCCTGTCATTCCAAGGGGGGGACACCCTTTGTGGTGGGCCCCTCCCACCTCCCCAACCCTCTTTGAGTCACGCAGCCTAGGAAGAAGCAATTGCCCACGCACGCGACTAAAGCTGCAGGAAAGGATGGCTTAAAAATGGAGGCACAAAAATGGGGAGTCCTGCTGGCAGTGACAGGTCATGGCTGTGGCATGACGCCAGCTTTTACATCTGCAGCTTTCAGATTCAAAGGAGACAAAAAAAGAAGTATTACCTTAGCAGCTGGCATCTCTGAGCTATGGAATGAACCATCCCCAGCAGGACAGCGCTGCCCTCCACAGGCTCCTAGCACAATTTCCGACTGTCTGTGGATATCTGTCGAGCCTAGCATGATGCTTTCCCCTTTATTTCTCCTCTAAGGCATTCTTATCCAGGGTACCACAGCTAGGAATTCAAGCCCCCCAAAACTACTGATTTTTTTGATGCATCTCAACTGCGTTCATGCTTCTCCCTGAATTAAAATTGTCTAGTCTTAAGTCCTGCTGCCAGCAGCCATAACTGTGCTGTATGCTGTAATCAGGGGAGCACACAATCACCATGCAGCTAACTGCTTCTAATAGTAGAAACTTCACTCTAATCTTATATAACGCCAGTAATGGAGCAGAGAGGCTGTGGCTTCTGAGGAGCTTAGACAGAAAGCTTTCTTGGGCAGCTCATGCCCTGAGGGCAGAGAAGCTGCAGCTGCAGTGAGAGCAAGAAAAACAAAATGACCTTGATATTGATAACAGTTCAGTGAGTTCTGTCACAGCCAGTGCTGTGCCAAGACTTCATTGGTGTCACAGGCTGTCGATAGGTGTAAGTTGTGGGCAGTTCTGATAAAAATGGTGTCAAAGAGGCCAGACTGAGAGAGGGATGCGGACAAATAATGTCTTGCAAGCTTCAGGAAAGACAAACAAGGATGTTAATATATTGCTGTTATAAGGGGCTCCAAAGCACTTGCACTTCTGCAGGCAGTATGGATTTGTGTGACTGTAGATTAAAGGGTTTTTTTTCTTCTTCTTGATTTACTCCTCAAATGATTTTTGACTGCTGCTGTCAATACAAAATTGACAATGTTGTCAAGTTTGCAAGATTTCAGAATATTTGAAGGCATGAGAAAGGGGTTTTGATATTCCTCAGTCGTTTGGCAAGGGTAGCTTTGAGCTGTCTCTCCCTGCACTTTTAACATAAGCAGTGAAGTGTTCTTCTTGCTTTGCCTTTCTTGAAAGGGTACATACAAAAAAGGCACCTTTTTCTAAGGTTGACAAAGCTGTAAAAATTCTTTGCTACGGAATCAAGAGCAAACTTCAAAACTCAGCAGTGGAAGATCTATTTTGGCACTTGAATTTTTCAGGCATATCACAGAGCTTTCCGGCGACATTCTCAGCTCTATTGGGGCAGAGTGGAATGATTTTTCTTTAGATTTTTTTTTTCAACTGCTGACTTTAAAATCATTATTTGATTTTGATTAAGTCATCTTTTAAGAAGAGTTATTGTATGTCACAAAGAAATTGACCACGGATAAGCACATGAGAATAGCTAAAAGGAGATATTAAGACATAGAACTGGGATTTCCTGTCTCTTGCAGACTTTTGATTATGTGGCTGATGAGTATTTGCTCCTAATTTCTTACCTTAAATTTGAAGAAATAAAACTGTGAGTGGTTTTCCTGTTGCACCTCCCTGGTGTCAGGGTGCTAGGTAAATCAGAGTGAAGTAGGAACTGCCTGATCAGGGGCTGTGGGTAAAGAAAGGTGTGCAGCTGCCTCTCCAGGCTGGGAGGGATGAGGTGTCAAGGGCAGTGGGGACGTGCTGCTGCTCCACGGAACGCCCAGTCCCAGGGTCACTGGGAAGGAGTTTTCCTGCCTGGCCCTGCTGCAATATCTCTGTGAGCAGCAGTCAGCACAGAGCCCCACTCCAGAGACTGAGGCTATGCAAGCCTTGCAGTTGGTCAGGCAGGGCAGAAGCAAGGGTTGTTTTGTGCCAGCAAGTTTTTGGAGAGTATTTTCACTTTATCTTGCCAGGTTATATGCTGTTGTTTTTCTGATGGTGTTTTGTGCTGTGGCTTGGTGTGGACTTTAGATGGATGGCAAGGCTGATAGGTAGGGTGATGGAGAGGAGAAGAGCCTCCAGCAAAGCAGCAGCCTCAGGACTCCCAAGAGGGAGACTTGAGCACAAGTAGAAGGATGGAGCATGTCCTTGCTGGAGGTTGTGCCTGCTGCAGGTGTTTTACAACAGGCAGTTTGGAAACACACTGCAAATGTAAGAGTCCATTTTCCCAGAGCAAACCTCTGTGCCTCCAGCACAGCCTTGGGAAGGCTGTCCTCTGCTTGAGAAAGTTGCTACAAGCAGGAATGCATTAAGGACTGCCACATTCTCAGGTACAATGGCCATGGGAGCTACCCGTGAGCTATAAATAGCACTAACATCCTTTCTCTCCAGTGCCTGGCATCCTAAGCAGTCATTTTTGTAGGTGCTAGTGAAAATGAACAAAGCTTTGAAGAGCTTTAATTTATGCTCCCTTTGCAGGCTGGAAATTTTCTCAGTAAGTGGTGACGAGTTTTTGTTACTGGTTCTGAATTTTGCATTTATTTTAAGGGAAAATACTGTGGTTTTTTTTCTTTTTGATTTTTTAAAAATTATATATAATTTTAATATTTTTACGTGAACAGTGTGGGAAGAACTATTGTGGCAGGAGAGTTAAGATCACAAGTATTCATTTTCAAAAATCCTCTGTGCAATTGCAGGAAAAGGGGAAAAAGCCTCAGGAACCTAGATTCAGTCTTATATAAATCTTATATGCATTTTTAACAAAATAATGAAAATATTTTAGTTTAAAGAATTAAGCAAACAATGCAGGATGTTTGGGCAGGTTTTGTGCTGTTTACATTGAGAGACCAGATATCAATAGTGATTGCAGCAAAAGGAAAAGCTTTATGTGTCTATCAGACAAGATCTTCCTATGGTTTGATAGGAAACAAAGATGGCATTGTTAAGGAGCCAAGACCTGAGAGCAACACTGGCAAAAAGGAGCCTTTTCAAAATATTTAGTGTTCGCTTGATGAAGTCTTGTCATAATATGGTAAAGTCTCACCTGTTATGCAACTCTCCTTTGCTCTTTATAGAAAGCAAAAAACACAAGGTCTACAAAACTTTGCTCTGGGGTAACCAAAGAACCCCCGCTACAAGATCAGCTAGTGGAGCTGGAAGAATTAGTCAAGCTTTTAAATATGTAAGAGGTGCTGTGTATATATATATATTTTTTTTTTTTTTCTTGCAATGATGCCAACTAATTAATTATTAGATTAGACTATTTTACTGACAACTCTTAGGCCAGCGGGCAGCGCTGCTGCTAGTGAACCGCTGTGATTTTTCCTGCTGCCACAAGATGGCAGGAAAAAGCAATGTTGGGGGATTTAAAAATACACAGCGATGGGCATCGCCAGACGGAATACACTCCTTACCGGCATTTAAAGGGAGAACTTGCAAGAAACTGCGCGCCTTGGAGGGAAGAAAACTGTGAAATGGACAGAATTATTAGATTGGTATTGACCTGGGTGTATACATCAAAAGATCTATACCATATCCTTTGTAATGCAGGTTTCCTGTATAAGAAAAGCCTGTGAAGGTGCTCATTTTTCCCTGTAGGCTGGGCAGTTTGGCCTGTTTTTTTTCTGCTGGCAAAATCTGTTGTACAAACCAGTCCAAGACATAATGCACTCATCTAAAGTAAAAAGCAGGGTGATTATTTTAGTCCTTTATACTGTCTTTATCCAAATACGGTTCTCTTCCCATTCCCTGTTCCTCCAGCCATAGTAGAAAAAGAGCCAAGCTAGAGGGCACTGCTCTGGCTTTTGGGAACAGTGGGAGACAGGAGGGGCAGCAGCTGGGCAGGAGGGCACGCCTGGGTGCTAACAGGCTGTTGCACTGGATTGCTGGGCTGGGCACTGGGGTCAATGTCCCTCCTACCTGTTCTCCTGGGAAAACTGCCCCTTCAGTGCAGTGGGTGTCACAGGAGCTGCTGGGGCTTTGGAAGAGGGCTGGAATGGGGGGAGCCTGTGCTGTTCATGCCCTCTCCCCAGCTGCTTTCACTTCAAATACTTTTCTTAACGGAAAACAACCCTCTATAATAACAGAAATTGCCTTGGAAAGTACAAGCAGACTGGCTGAGGGCCTTGTGTCATCCAAAGGCACTCCTCCTCAGCAGCCAGTGTGGTGGTTCCCCTGCATTCTTCTACCAGATTAAAAAAAGCTGTGGAAAAATCACAAAAATTATTGTGTGTGGATGGCAATTATCAGGAGCTCATTAACTGGTAGAAGTTAATTCTGAATGGCAGCACTGCACAGACCTGGTGGGTCCTGGCCCTGGTCTTGGTCCTGCCACGCCACCGCTCCCCAACATGACCTGGCTGAGCCTGGCTGAGCTTGGCCGGGCCAGGCGGGCCTGGCTGGGCCTGGCTGGGCCCAACCAGGCCTGGCTGACCTGGCCCAGCCTGACCCGGCCTGGCCTGGCCTTCCCTCACTGAGACGTCGAGGACACTCATCAGTAGCCTTTGCAGTTTGTCTGGTGAGGGGACAAAACTCATGGTCATGGCAGCTGTGCTGCCCCATGGCAGTGGCCTTCCCCAGAGCCTCCTACAGCACCAGCCTGTTCCTCACCCATCCATCCTGTTCCTCACCCATCCAGCCTGCTCCTCAGCTATCCATTCACTTTTCTTTCTCACCCAGCCTTCACCCCTCCTTTTCTTTTTTCACCCACAGCCTGAGCAAAACTCCTTGGAACTGATGGAGGCAAGGTGCTTGTTGGGGCCATGAGGGCAATTAGGGACTTTTGTGCGAGGACCAGTTCTTCTGTTCAGTCTGTAGAAATGAAAAGTATCAAGAGGTTTAAGAAGTAGTGTATCTGCGGAAAGCCAAAAGCTGGAAGATATACAGCTGTCCTGTTTCTTATGCTGGCTTCCTCTAGACTCTGCTCTGGCCTGATGGAGAATGAATAACTAGCCAGCCTTTCGGGTCCAACCTGCATTGGCTCTTTTCCCACCTGTCTTATGAATGCTGTGTCCACACTACTCATTACTAAATACTGAATTCTATAATATGGGCACCAAACATCCAAAATCTGCCTCCCATGCTGGCAATAGATTTGTCACTATGAACCAAGATTCATTTCACAGTGGCAATATGGAGGAGAATGACAAGGCATCAAGAGTGAAGAAGTAAAAGCAAAATGCCTAAAGCAACTTTGAACTGTTGTGATGATGAGGGAAAAGAACTGATGATATGGGTGCCCATCACCTGGTCAGGAACACCCTTGCCCCATGAGATGATGCTAACACAGATGTGCCTTCACACCTTTCCTCTCCAGATTCTGATCCTACTTACATTTTTAAGGTATTCTCTCTTGTTTTGAATCTTTTGGTAAAATTACTTTGGACCCAGCTTGGTTCTGCAGTTAGCAGCTTCATTTTGTGAGGAAATCAAGTGACTGAAGGTCTGCAGCTGCTGGCAACACCCCAAGAACACCACCAGCATCCAGGAGCCTTCTTTTGCCCCTTGGCTGCCCACCTCTGAGTTATGGGGTCCCACCAGCCTTCCGTGCATTTAATAGGTCAAACTGAGCACAATATTACTTTGAATTTAGCTCATGCAGGACATCCTTCAACCTGGATCCTTTTGCCAGGCTTTCAGCAACTGATCATCTAGGTTAAAACAGCTCCAGGGTATGCTTAATCCTGCTCTGGATGTGAGGTAAGCAAGCCTTTACACATTGAGGTGTTAGTAGATATGTGTGTACACTCTCCAGACACCTGTTCCCTTTTGGTGCTTGAAAGGAAAATCCTCCCCTTTCAGCACTAAAGCAATCAACTGCAAGTGCCAATTTGCTATCTTTTTTAGAGAAAACAATAGCGAGAAATCATTCACCACAGGTGGTTTATCTACAAAGCAAGGGCAAATTCAGGGCTGTCCAGGAATTTGAAACCATTGGGTAGAAGGGATTTTCTTTCTATTCTACTGTGTAAGGGGATTTTCTATTCTACCAGGTAAAAACTCTATCTGAGTTTTTAATTTTTTTGTTCTGTTGAGCAAGGTGTATATGCCTGAGAGGGAACAAACACATGTGCACATCAGCTCTGAAGGGAAGAACCCCCTGCACAAGTGACATAATCACATTTGTGGTGCTGGGTCAGGTCTTGAGAGGGCTACACTGATTTCTGATCTTCTCCTGCCACTTTTCACTATTGCCACGAGTAAGGGCTGACATTGGATGTGTCAGTCTTAACACAAAAGATCTAATCTGGTCTGAAATGCAGGGGCCCATTGCTACATGAGCTTAATTGTGCCCTTCTCTCTATTTCTGGGACTGTCAGGCACAGGAGGGTGGTGCTGATGTTGGAACAGAAAAATGTGTCACAGAGCTGAGATACTTTTCTTATCCTGACTTACTTAATGTCTGTCCCACCTCCTTCTTCGATGAAGATGTCTGTCATGCCTGTCCCATTTTCTGCCTTTCTAGGGTCATAAACAATAGTGATTACGAAGTATCTTCATCTTGTGTCTCTATTAGCTTAACCATTCCCTTGAATGGATCACAGACTGGGTGACAACGGGCAAAATCTCTGTCATTAAAAACTCGAACTCCCTCTGCTCTCACAGGTGCTGGCTATGGTGACAGCGCTCCCCGTGCACACAGGCAGCCTTGCCTTCTGCCTGGTTACATCTCCTCCAGGCAGATTGGTGCATCTTGACTTTACAGCTAGCTGCTCTTTGTGGCTACACATGCTTTCACAGCAGGATCTATCAGCACCAACCACCCCCCTTGCAGGGATCTGAAAGAGTGCTGCCTTTTGGCACAGGAATAAGCCTGCTGTCCCCAGAGAGCATAAGGATAAAATCCTAGCCAAAGAGGGAACCATGAGAGCAGAGCTAGGGTTCTGACTCTGTAAGTGTTTATCTTCAGTCTGTATTTGATGTCTGGAAAATAAGGTGACCAGTCACTTACAGAAATGTAAGGCAGGTTAAGCAACAGAGGGGCACAGAGTAGTTTTCTTAAGCTGCAGCACAGAGCATGTGGAGGGCCTTACCATTCCCCACTTGCCACCTTTGTGGCTGATGGATGCTTTCATGCAGTGTCTCTTCCTAAGCCCTTCAGATCTGAGCTGTAAGTATGGTTGATACAGCTACGCCTTTTTTTCCCTTTCTTTTTTTTTTTCCTAAAAAGAATTGCTTTCCCTTTGTACTGTTTGCATTTTGTCATTGCTTCTTTGGTTCACTTACCGTTTTGCTCAGTTTGGTAAAGAAGCTGTCTGTGAAAACAAGAATGAAAAAAACAGAGAAAATTATCAAAGACAGGTTTTTTAATATAGACAGGGAAGAGATGTTTCAAAGTGAGCCTATC
Organism: Hylia prasina; assembly: GCA_013397195.1. Lineage (NCBI taxonomy): Eukaryota > Metazoa > Chordata > Aves > Passeriformes > Sylviidae > Hylia > Hylia prasina. The sequence goes on along the minus strand of VYXD01013260.1, from coordinate 1,179,361 downwards.
AGGTTATGCACCTAAGTATTATTTCTGCCCTTGAAAATCTTTCACTTACAGGGCTTAATTGGTCTCTGCAAATCCATTACCGAAGAGGTAATTGGCCATTTTTATAGAAGGGTCAGAAACAAAACCACTCCAGGCTATTATTCTAAAATTTTTTTTTTAAGAAAAAAAAAGGAATTATGGCAAGAATATGTTTCAGGGCATCATCCAGCCTCTCTTGAAACTATGCAAATTCACTGGGTGAAAACAACAGCAGACACAATGAAATGAGTTGTATATGAAGAACTGAGATCTCAAATGTGATATTATGCAGAAGGTAAAGAGTCTGTACTAAATAAGTAACAGCTCAACATGTTACCAAGGGTGCACTTTGATTTTGATGAATGTTAAAAGAACCTTTAGCCTTGAAAATAAAGAGGATAATTTCTCTCTAGGCAATGGCTGCTCGTGAAAGCCATAAAATAAGAGCACTGGAGCCCTAATTTTATAGTGCTTTTTAAATGATTTTCAAATGGTCCAGCTGCTTTGTGCCACAATAGCACAAGGCAGAGATATTTACGTCGGCAATAACAAGCATGCATCAGCCTGCCTGAGCTGCTCTCCGCAGGCAGCCTGCGGGAGGCGAAACACACGTGGAAAGATGATACTTGCCAGTGTGGATTGATCACAATCACACCATGGTCAGAGCGATCCTGGGAAGCCGCTTTTTCCACCCGACAAGTCGATTGTTTTCCTTGTCTGTGTGTCGCTGCGAAGCGCAGGATCTATGCGGCTGGCAGTGCGGGTTCTATTTTGATACTTGAGAGCCCGCCAGCAACGCGCGGCTCGGGCCACACCGTCCTTGGCAGACGTCTCTTTGGAAAGAGGAGGGCAAATTCAGCCCTGGGTTACACTGCTGGTTTGGGGTGGGAGTTTCCACAAGGACTAGTGTGGCCCCAGCTTTGGTGTTCTGATGCAGCACTACACTATCTTCTCTAGAAATGCAGGCACGAGTTTAGTGAACTCTGGGCAAATGCCATGGAATTCTGCTGAGATGCTGAATTACCCACCAGCAACTTTCCCCAGGTATTTTACCTCTGCATTTTTAGGACCTCAGTCTAAAACTACAATTTATTTTCCCAACAAATGCTCTAAGTGAGAACTACCCTGGGGTGGCCTAGCTTAGCTAGTCAGTTTGGGTAGTCATTTCAACACTTCAAAAAAAGTTTTATTTTTTTTTCTTTACAGTCCCCTCTCCTTGGCGAGATATTGACAAAAGACAGGTTACTGGGAGAAACCTGCCTTCTGAGCCAGCAGAATAGGCTTTAAAGAGCATTTCATTTATTAAATATTCCATTAGAATTAAATAACTTGTCTCTTTCCATGTTCACTAGTGCTAGAGGCACAGCAATGATCAAGTAACAAGAATTTTGATGGGAACAGGAAATTTTGAGCCTGAGAGAAATAGCGTATTTTTGGCTGAAAATTTATTACATTGGCGGTAATTCTCACATCCATAAAGCTGAGACAGAGCTGGGCAGAGGGCATGGCAGGAAAAAGTTACCTCTGGAAAGTCCTCAGCCATTGAACATCTACTGTCACCAGCGTGGGAAAACTGTCTCCCATCTGGGTGACTTCTCTATGGGTTGGGCCATATTTTCCCCTTTTTATTTGCTAATCCCAATCAGCAAAACAGGTTAGCATCTTTTTGTGTCCAGGGGTATACTTAAGAGCTTTAATATTAAACAGGGGCCTATTTTCTCTTGGAGCTGAGTTTTAAGAGTTTAATGAGCAGCATGGACAGCAAATTACGAATGTATCCCAGAGGAGTACCTACCATATTTGCTGCTTTCATTTAACCAACTGATTGAGGAATGACAGGAACATGCAAAATTCAGAAACATTCTATACCCTAAACAGAGAAGAAAAATAGATTTGATGCCAAAGCTTTAGGTCATGTTCCTTTCATCTTTATCTCATATTGATTGTTTGTGTGACATTTCTCCTTGTCGCTTTGTATTCTTTTAATTTCATAAAATTTTAGCGTTTACATGGGTGTATACTGTATCTTAGTTCAGTATGTAAATCCTGCAGCTTGATGAAATTGCTCACAACTGGACAACTCTTTGGATAGCATTGCCTAGAGGAAAGTGGCAGAATCTCATAAGGTAAGCCAGCATAAAGGAAGCAGATCTGCTTTTTCTAAGAATACAGCAAATAAAGATTTTTCCTTTCAAAACAGAAAGGAATACACGTAGTGCTGTTCCAAGCTGCATGGAATAGTGCCATGGTCACAGACTGTGTAAGTTTGTACTTCTGCCTCACTCGCATCTCATGTCATCTCATCTCTGAGAGATCCAATTTACAGCAGCTGAGATAAAGTAGCCTCCACGGTATTACATACAGCCCTTTCATAAATCAAGAACTGTTTTTTGTTACTAGAGATCTGACTCCAAAACCAGAGGAAAACACATGGCATTAGGCTTTGTAAATGGCCAACTGGCATGTCTCTGCATGTTTGGCTATTTCTCAAACTAGAAAGAAACTATTTTTAGTTCTTTTTGTTGTGTATTCTGACCAATCAGTACAGAAAAACTAAAAAAAAAACCCCACCAAAATTGGTGATTTCTGACTGAGAGCTCAGAACTATCTTCCCTTTTATAGTTGCATTTCTTTTTTCTCTCCTGCTACAGAAGATACATTCTGATGATTACCAGTACACCATGTGTGATCCTTGCCTCTGAGGTAGATGTAGTTTTATTGGTCACTCCTAATCTCTCAGTGTCCTGCTGTTTTCCCGCGTGCCGATGAAGACAATGTCCGTAGGTGGATAATTAGGCTTATCCAAGTGGTTGAGTGACATTTAGTTAATGCTGCTAAAGTAATTTGTGATTGCTTAATGCGAGTGCTGTGTAAGAGCAGCAGTTTACCATCGGGACAGGGACTCACCATTTGCCCTTGTTAATGCACACAGAATGTGTACAAATGTACAACAAGGTCAAAGTCGATTGTGCCTTCTATGAAAGGTCATTATTACAAGTAGCTCAAGTTATCTTGTTGCCTTCTGATGTATTCCTGTCTGTAGACCCCAGTGCCCACCACACTCTGAGACATTTTTTGCCATTGGAGAGGTGTAAGAAAACATAAGGTAGTAGAAGAATGGTAAAAGGTTGTAATCTCTAAATATACTCATAACATATCTGGAAATGCAGAATTCCAAGTTATTTCACTTCTGAAAAGAAATACATTTAACAAGTTTTACTGACTTCAGTTGACTACAATCACATTGAGGACTGCTGGCTGAAACACCCTACAAGAATTGACTTCAGGAGACAGCTCAGGATATAACTGGATTTGGAATATGTATATTGAACACACTGAGGCTTTAGCACAGCTTGTAACCATTTTGCCTCAGCCTGTAACTGTACAGTGTTTCTTTGCTGAAGTGATATTAGCCTTGCTAATCTGCTTAAACTCCAATTAATAAACCTGCCTGCTTAAGATCACCATGAAGTTTGATTTCTGCAGAATATTTTATATATTGTGCCCTCAGCTGCTTGTTATGTAGCACTTCTGAAAACACTGTACCTTTAAACCCAAAGGGTCTTGGACTTGGCCTTGTATATCAGCAATGGCTGATAGCCAAATATTTAATAATCAGTTTGTTGACAACTTCAAAGTCCTCCAGGATGAAAGTCATTATGTTAAGTCAGCCGTCCCTCTATTATTTTATGATATATTTAAATCTTTTGTTTAAAGATGCTGAACATCAGATTTCTGATAAAGGCATAAGGAGAAGTATTTCCAATAAAATACAGCTTTAATTCTAGATTGATCTTTGATTTCCAAGTAGCTTCTCAGAAACTGCACATAACTGGTTCCACAGAAACAAGCAGTGACAATATATGGTACTGTTCTGGGTTATTTTAGCTCTGGCACAAGTCCTGATGCTGGCATGGATTTGCTCAGTAACAGAAACATTCACTGTTTATTAACTTCACTGAGTACTGGGTTGGGCCCTAAATGCACATACTCTCTCTATTCCCCATTTCTATCTCATGAAGAGCCCATGAAACCTTATTCTCAGGTCTTGTTCCTGTTTGTCTTATTGATGTTGGCACAATAAAGAAAATTCCAACTGTAGTATTTGATCAACTTCCAGTTTCACTGTTTGCAGTCTGTAACTCATATTTAAGCTGATATTAGTGATCAGCTGTTGCATCAACCAAGAAACCTGTTTACATTTTTATTTCTGTTAGCTGAATGTTCTCGAAGTTTATCTTTTCCCTACTACACATCCACACTGTTGTTATCTATATATTTTTCCATTTTATTCCCCTCCATTTTTTCCCCCTACAAGACAGAATATGATTGAAAGAAATATAGTCACAGGCATTAAAAGGAGTATAGTCACAGGTGTTAAAAGGTGGTCTTAAAACTGCACTTAAAAGGCTGTCTAAAATCAAATGTTGCTCTTATGAGAACACATTTCAGTGATTTTTGTCTTAAACCTTTGCTTGTACTACCTGTCAGGCTCAATTCTACAAATCCTTATTTCTGTTCTACTAAGTAACAGAGTTAATTTCCAAGTGTAATTACAAGGTTTAACCGGAAAGGCAAGGGTCGGTTTCCCACTCTCCTGGCAGAGGTAGAAGTTCAGCGAAGCGCTGCACGTTGTTGTGGCTTCTGCCTCAGCACAGCCCGGCCCCGACCAGGGCCCCGTGCTGCTGGGTGTCCCCACCCGCTGTGCACAGGGCCACCTGCCACCCTGCTGCCTGCAGGTGCAGGGACACCAGGGAGCAGGCAGCAATTTGTAAAACCAAGTTTTGTAAATGCAGGTTATTTCTCCAAGGTCACCTAGCTCGTTTTTTGGCTTTGCTGTTTCACAGTTAAAAGAATGAACACTTTAGCTGTAATCAGCAGGCAATCAGCAGGGTTAATAGTTCCCCCTGTTTCTTTCCTGTAGGAATCATTGTAATTTCTAGATATTTCAACAAGTTTGCAACCTGATGATCATGAAAAAACCTTTGTTTTGGCATAACACTGGGCACTAGGCATGTTGAGTGCAGATGATTGCAAGCTTTCTCTGTGTTTCAAAGTGAAATACCCATCTGCACAGTTTTCAGAAATAGTGAAGTCTGCTGTCATTCAGAATATCCATAAATTTATCAGAAATTTCAACTGCAAATCAAGTTGTCATATAAACAGCAAAAATCAGAATACTTTTTAATGTGAAAATTGCCATTCTAGTTAAAAATACACGAAAAAAGGTAAAAAACCAATTATTGTTCAATTTTAAGGCTGCTCAGGATCATGAGTCTCTCTTGTGCTTTGTATGGTAAATGCTGTAGCATGTATAAAATCTGTATGTTGAACAATTATAAAATAATGCAAAGCAATCAAGAGAGTCTAATTCTCTTTTTAATTGTTTTTCTGTGCAGTAGGTTCTTTCTTTAATGGATAGTCCTTTTGCTTTCTTCTGTGTTAATCTTAAGTCTATTTTAAGGCAATGAAGTTTACCAACACCATCTAAATAAAGTTGGACAGCATATATTAATGAGTACTGTATTCCCCAGCCCTTCAGAACAGCTCAGCCTCAAATAACACTTACATATTGCCTATGTAGAGATTAGGCCACTCTTCACCCACGTGATTTAATTCCACCTTGCAGCTGTCCAAAATAACTGGCAGTTCCTGGGCAGAGGGACTGCCAGGCTCAGAGCATTCCTGGGCTGACAGGGTCTGTCTTCAGGTGCTGACCCCTTTGGAGGCCTCATGCAGAGTCGGGCAGAGGAGGGAGGGCCTGCTGGAAGCCGCTGCTGTGGAATGCACAGGGGAGGTTTTTGCTGAAGCAGGCTCTTTCTGCCGCTTGATGTTCCCAAGCAGGTGGCTGACTCTAAATACAGCTTGCGCCTTGACGCCTCCCTGGATTAGCTCAGCACTACGTCCCTGATGCAATGGGGAACAGCCAGAAAAATGAACGTTCTGCTTTAAGTGAATCTTATGTAAAAAAAATGCAACTCCTATCCTCACATAAGCTGTGGTGCTGTCCTGCCAGCACAGAGCTTTCCCTGTGAAAGAAATGGCAATGCAACTGAGACGCAGTCCCAAATGCCTCATGTGACCCAGTTCTAATAATAAGCTACCAGGAAAGAGAGGACAGCACAGCTTGAGGGTGAGTTCAAAATAAATACCATGAGAACACCTGTCCTGAGCCTTACCCAAGGTTCACTGAGCCCACTGTCCTGCGCTTGACTATGGCTGAAAGTGATGCCTAGAATATAATAACACACAAGCATGAATTATACTTGTATATATAATAATAATAACACTCTCCCAGCTTCCGGCTGGCTGCATTTCATGAGCTTGCTGATCTGGATGGAGTTTCTAAGTACTTGGTAATCCCTGAATGGATTTCTGTCCCTCAAACTTTTCCACTTACCCCTTGAATGTCCATAGGCTTTAACTCTGCAGCATCCTGTGGCAAGGTGTTACACAGCTCACATAAATCCCTCCTCTTGTTTCAGACCTGATTTCTACTGACTTCATCTAATGCCCTCAGTTCTTGTACTGGAAAATAAAACTAAGACAAGTTTTCACTGGAACTCTATATGGGTCCCTTCAGGTGACACTGGTTTTGTGATTGCTTTAGGCAGATTTAAATCTGCCAGAGCTGCAGCTGGGACAGTTCCTTTCACTTGCACCTTCTCCCAAGTTATGTAGACCCTACTGACAAATGTGCATTTTCTGAATGAAGTGTCACTGAGGAGACAGTATTTTTTCTTCATTTTAGTTCCTTTACCTAACTTGCCAAACCAACATTCAAAATACAAATTTTTATGCTGATAGTGGAAAGCAGTGAGGTACTAATGTCACATCATGACTTGAATTATGGATAGTGTAAGTGACAGGTGAGGAGGTCCCTTTTCCTCTTAGCAAATTGCAGCAGACAATGCTTTCAGTTTTAAGAAGTTACAGGACTATTCTTCTGCTTTTGCTTATGTCAACTGGAATTGTTTTCCCTGCACAAATGTGCACTCAAAGTAAACTGTATATAAAAAAGCAATACAGACAGGTGGGAAATATAGGCAACACTGACTCCACAGATTAAAAACACTTCTGTGATTTGACAAAGCCCTTGAAAAAAGTTCTACCTAATTCATTCTCTTGACTGAGGTAAGTTGTGCTTACAAGATCACTACCATGCCATTGGTGGCATGGATGCCCTACTGACTCAGCTTCACTCTGTTCTCTTCCCTTCTCTGCCCCTGGTGAAATGATACTCTCCCAGGATGAGCAGTATGTTCAAGAGCAGGTACTAATTTACAACAGGAGCAGCTTTCACAGCTGTGGCTTTGTAGGACAGATGCTCAGAGACATGCAAAACATTATCCTGATGGGGAGATTCCATTAATCTTGCTCACATGTGTCTAATTTTGCTCAGCCTAAAGCCATTAAGATGCATTATTTCACTCAGATGAATTTCAGATTTTTCAATGCTGTGTCTTCAAAAGGTTTCCAGACTAAAACCTACTGTAATGTGAACAAAGTATAAATTATAATGAAATAGTAACTCATATAAATCCCTATTAATTTTAATGGAGAACTTCAAAGCAAACAAATCTCCTCCTCCACTGCTCTGCTGCTTTGTGAGGTATAAAGATTGTCCTAGCACTGTTGGGTTTTAAATGTGATTTCCTGTTTGATCGTTTCACACAACGCCTTACCTTTCTCTCATCAGCGGAGCTCTTTTGCAAGCTTTAGGAAAATCTCAACAGTCAAACTGATGTCTGAAAGGATCTTAAATATGCTTGTTTTGCAAAACACTTGTGTACAGTGAAATAGGGAGGGATTTCTCTCCAAGACGATAACCTCTCCAAGGATGAAGAAGGAACTGTGGTCTGGAAAGGAAGAGGTTGAACTCACAAGTCACCATTATACTAGTCTTCTAATAACCTTGTATCTTCCAGCAGAGAATAAAATGATCAGAAGTAATGCTTCAAATGCAAACAAGCAAGCAGAAATATATTTATTTAATCTGGCAGGGAATCTTTATAAGGTCAACTAATCAATAAATCCAACCAGCAGCAAAGGACAAAACCGAATTTGATTATCACTTCATGGTTCACCAGAAGGTAACAAGCTAATTTTCAGGCAGAGTGGTAGCATGAATTTCAAATGCTGTTGCTGCATTAAAAATCACATTGGTTTAAGTACTGATTAACTGTTGACAGGAAAAGTGACTTTGTCAAAACAGCTTAAAACTAATTTGTATCAATTAGGCCAAGCCACTGATGTAAGCTAAGTGTCTACCTGATATTAAACCATGGTGATCCAAAGCCACTGACACAGAACTGATTTGCGATAATTTGGAGTGCAAGCAAACTGATGAATCCAACTTACAAAATGCTTTGAAGACCTGACATATTCTTTTTAATGTCCTCAATATACTACGTGATATACATTATCTTTTTGAAAACATATTTAAGAAGAAAAGGCTCATGGGGTTTGCTGACCCAGGCTGCAAAAGCATCACAAACATGTTGTGGCTGTCACAGCTTTCTATAACACCATAATATTTAGCAGACAAGCAAAAGAGGAACATTTCTGTAGGAGTGCCTGGGATCCTAAGAAACTGCCCTTGTCACATCATCATGCCTGAAACACAGAATTTTCCTTAGGAGAACATGCATGTGAAAACTGTAACCCAACTGAGAAAGATGATTAGGTTACACTCCCAAGTAAAGGGGACTCAAACATCCTTTACAGCTCGATGCAAATATTGAACTTGCCTCTGGCATGAGCAGAAAACAGGCACAAACTTGATCTGTCTTTAGCACTTCAGTGGATTCATCCAGTAGCACCACTCAGGCACAGCAGTTCCACCCTGTGCAGTGGTTACAGTGCTGCTGTTGGCTGTGCTGGTTTCGGAGGGACTGAGCAATCAGGATTAATCCATTTGCTGTTCTGTTGGCCTTTTATTTCAATACAAGATTTTCTTTAATTTTGTAATGTGCACTGATCGTGGAAGTTCTATATGCACAATGGCTCTGAAGGGTGAAACTCAGTAAGGTGAATGTAGATGGGGTTGCCTGTTCAGCACTCCTTCCTTTGCCGTAGCTGAACATCCAGATTTCGCAGGTGCTTCAGAAAACCACGATTGGGTGAAATCCATCGATGCTCCTTCACTGTCTTGATGGCTTCAACTAATGGGAGGTGGTGATTTATCATGAGATATGCTAGGACTAGAGAAGCTGATCTGCTTACTCCAACTGCACAATGTACCAATATTTTGGCTGGTAAAAAAAAAAATACAACCATCAAAAGAAGCAGTACAGTGGATGAAGTTTAATTTAAATGTTTTTCTTACTCTTCTGATAGATCACATGAACTGCTAACAATTAAGTCTAATTTGCCACTGTATGAGAAATGCCATGAGACCCCAACCTGATCTCAGAAACACTGGTAAATTAAAGAAAAGCCTCTTAGTGTAATGAAGCTGTTCTGTTTTGACCATGAGGAGAAGACCCATTCGTTTCAGCAGACTCGCTTATGTAAGGAAGAATGCTAAAATCTGGCCTGGACGGATGGCACAGACACGTTAGCCACCAAGAAAAATGACTGGCCTAGTACTATTGCATAATAAGGCAATTTGATGCAACTGTAATTCTATTTTGAAGCCAGAACTTGTGATACAGAGACAGCTCCATTAATGCCAGTTTACTCATGCTAAGAAATGGTCTTTTATGTAAAACAGGTTAATTTGTATTTTATTGCACCACTGCCAAGAAGCTCAGTTTTGTGTGGAACTCACTGTAAATAACCTTGGGTAAAAGTAAATCTTCTTGGAGGCACAGCCTTGTAGGCCCTGTTCACACAAGAAACTCATCTGCAATATATGAACCTCTTCGTACAGTTGGTGATGGCAGCAATCAGGACATTTGTCTTTTTATTCATTTCTTCTTGCAAATACAATTGGTATAAGATGGTCTCAAAAGAGAGTGGCCACTTTAAATGCATGTTTTTGCTTCTCCCTTTTTGAATGAGCCTTACCTTCCAAATAATCTCCCCTCCCCTCCTCTCCCCTCCTCTCTCCTCCACCTGTTTTGTCACATCAGCTTTTTTGGATCTAGTCAGAGCTAGATCCACAGCACTCCCTTCTCCTGCCACCCACCGTGCAGGTGACCAGCACCTGGCAGGGCACCATGTAGTGATTCGTCCACCGCTGAGCTTGTGGAGCTGACCTGTTATGTGAGGCTGCTGATTCGCATCAAAATGTAACCAACAATAATTTCATACCTCCTGGCGTGTTCAAGGCGTTGTGGATAAATTGTGCAGCAGAGAAAAAGAACTGGCTGATATCAAAGCTTGGCAGGTCATGGGCTGGTACACCATAATAATCAATGGTTGCTCCATAAAAGTCCTGGCCGCCGTGGCTATATGCTGTGCCATGGGCAGCATTTAAAACGTGGGTCACACCCATCTTCCACAAAACAAATCTATTGTGTGCTGTTACCCTAAGGAAAAGACAAAGTCAAATCAAGATGGATGCAGTGATATTCACAGAGCAGAAGCACTGAGATTGCATCTCCCAAACCACTGTTGGAGCATCAGCCCATACATTGCTTCTAAGGGCCAATCGAGAAGGGAATACCAGCTTAGTCATAACTGTATCTCGGAAATCGTGCTGTCTGCAGTGTAAATGACAGCAATTAGCAAAACTATGAGCTGTGTAAAGCCGCACCCATGAGGCATACTAATAGAAGGTATGGCAGAGGTGTGTCCATAAAGCCGTACTTACAGGTCCCCTAAGAACAGATTAGGCCATACTTCATCAACGTGGTTGCAAGAGGGCCGCCCAGTGTTCAGGAGCTGCTCGAGTTCCTTGAGGGAGGGGACATCCTCGGGGCACGTCCCAGGGCCTTCAGGGTGCTGGGTGTCGGGCGCCTCTGCCCCCGACATGCTGAGGAGCAGGGGAGAGGCGGCTCCGGGACGCTGCCAGCCCCGCTCCGGCCGGGGGAGGCCGCCACACGGCCTGGGGCGGGCAGGCTGCCCGCCCCGGCCGGCCGCCCGCCTCTGCGCTGCCCGACCGGCACAGCCGCTCGAAACAGATGCAGGTACCAAAGCGGGCATTGCTGGATCCTTACTGGCTCCAGCCTGCTTCCCTGGGCTCGTCTCCGGAGCCGCACCGTTCTGCNACGCTGCCAGCCCCGCTCCGGCCGGGGGAGGCCGCCACACGGCCTGGGGCGGGCAGGCTGCCCGCCCGGGCTGGCCGCCCGCCTCTGCGCTGCCNCTGGGTGCCTGCCACAAGTGGCACGGCCCCTTGCCCACAGGACACGAACTAACGCTGGCTGTGACTGTCCCCAGCCGTGTCCTCGACACATCTGTGGCAGGCAGGGGGATCTGGGCATTCATCTCTAGCAATTAAAGCCTGATAAAGGAAAAATATAGCAACCTGTCCCAGTAACAATTGTCCGTCATTTAGTCTGAGGTGCTTTAACATAGCAGTGACAGGGTCAGAAATGCAGTGACAGGGTCAGAAATGCACCAACAGGTTCTACCAACACAGTCATCAGGAGGTTTAAAATCAAGTGGATGCTGATGCCTTACCTGTCATTCATAATCTGGGGAAATTTATTTCTTGAAGCTGCTGGTTTTTTCACCAAGTGAAATTATCTGACATAACTGTACATTATATTTTTAATATTTTCTATTGCAGTCCTTCACTGGGTTAATACAGTACACCTGCCACATATTGCACGATACCTCCCTCTGTTGAAAAGGTAACAAAAGCCAGGAGTATAATGGTTGTCAGGTGAAACTTGTAAGCCACTGGGTTAGTTTATATAGGAAGGTCTGGCGAGCCACAAATTGGAGACTTCACTATATCAAATTGTAGTATTAGTGGGTCTTTTCAAGTACAGCAGTGCCTGTGCTTCTGCAGGATGACTCCTAGCAGGGACCTGTAAAATTGTCAGTGGTGGAGCTACAAGGCAGAACAAATGAAATGGTGATGGTTTTCCTCTATAAGCCTGGCAGTCTAGGAGAGAAGGTGACCCAAGAGGAGAAGCTTACTGCTGAGAGTTTCCCCTGTAGAAAAAAAAGTCATGGATAGAAGGAACGCTTGGTCAGGTCTGGGTCACCTTTATTCCATATGCATTGATAAACTATAATGGATTTGTTTTATTTTATCAAGACACATATCATGGACATTGCAAGCTGGGTATTAAAGTCTCAAGTAATTAACTGGGTTTAGGAATACTCAGTGAGAGATCATCATAATACAATCCAATAGTTTCCAGCATCAGAGGACGAAATTCATATGCAGCAAGAGAAAAGTGACTTTGTATAGACTATTTCATGAAGCAGAAATGACTTATCTTCTGTGGTATTTAGGGAAGAAAGTGTTTAAAAGCTTCCAGTATACAAAGAGGCTTACTACTTTCTACTGCCATATATGTTCTGACCTAAAAGGTGAAATGGGGGAAACTACAAGTAAAAGTGCTGCAGTGCTTATTTAGAGGGGGTAGTGGGACAGGCAGCCAGGCTCTGCCATGGATGAGGCAACCAGCTGGCCAGACCCAGCAGAGGAGAGGACTGGAAAAATGGCTGAAGTTGTATTTCAAGCTCTATGTATACGGCCTTAATACAATACCTTGTTTTTCTGTTTTGTTCTTGGTGTTTTGGTAAACTAGTGTGCTTTAAGCTGATTGCTGTGTGGCCATGAATCAGGAAAATTCACTGACTGAGCAGGTTAAGTTGTTCAATGTAGTTTACTTTTCTCAGGTTCCTGGGTGGAGACTAAAGGTGAGGCTTTACTATTAGTTTTTTATAAATGTAACCCAGCCCATTTGTTGCTAATCAAGTTCTGTGAAAAAGGTGAAACTCATGTTTAAGTCTAGCCCTCTTCAGCTGTAAAACTTTTATTGGCCTCTCCACCAACTGCAAGGACTAAGAATTCAACTGTGCTATAAAAAGTGACAAACAGAAAAACACAAACTCCAGAAAAATGATCCCCAAGTCCTGTGTGCCTCGAACATTTGTATGCATACATCCATGTACTTCAAAACTGTCATTCCACACCTTGCATCTTCTAAACATTTACTAATCTGCAAATGTGGCTTTGGTAAAGCTGTGTCACTGACCTTTTTTAGCCAGGAGTTTGCCTTTGAAACAGACAGGAAGGAGGCAGAGATCTGGCTTTCAGATGGATTTCCCTCTCTACATCTGTATTTCTTTTCTGTCCCTTTTTAACATCCACTAAGAAAGGATGTAGAAAGCAACAGACTGATATATGGCCACACTGAATAGAGGCAAGTTTAGCACTCTGTGCAGGAGGCATTTTTTGAGATTCTAAGCATTTGGAGGTTCTTCTGGCTGTTTGAATGCTGGGCAGCTCTAAATCAAACATTTGTGTGCAATTATATATGAACATTAAATAGCTGCTGTTTTAGCTGAAATTAATGCATGCTTATCTTGGAACATGCAACAGAAGGCATTCTAACCAGCCTATGCCTTTGTGATTGCTTAGAAGGTAGTACTTGGTGCAATAATCTAAATCAAACAGTCCCTGACTAATAATGTATTAGGTGGCAACAGTGTAAATTGCCATGCAGTGCTCTAGTAGCACATGGCATGGCATTGCCAGGAAAATGTGCAGCACTTGAAAATACTCATATCAATTCTAACTGATGCCACGCCATCTCTCGACTGAAAAAAGAGCCAAAATCAGACTCCTTTCACATATCCTGAAAGAAGACAGCTTTTAGACTGAAAATGTTACAGCGTGACAGTTCAGTTAGGATTTTATAGATAGAATATCTCCAGCTGCAAAAGGGTTCTTCACATTTCACTCATTAGCCTGTTTTCAGGATTTGATTTTTGGGATGATTAACTACTGAGGAAAAATAGAAGTATTTGAACTCTGGTACATTTTGGGCAATGCTAAGTGAGTGAGACAAGGTTTTCTGGTGATCTACAACAATGTATTTTTAACACATGGAACAATGTTGTCTGGTGAGCACAATGGAGTTTATTTTTTTCTTTTTTTTTATTATCATCTTCTAATAAGCTTGCTTTGTGTTAAAAAATTATTATGGTTCACTAATTTGATTGGTCCTTAAGCATTCAGTCTCTTCTTCTTCCATTACAGAATTAAGACATTTGAAGATAAAATAGATGCTTGAAAGTTCACACGACTGTCCTAAGTATGCTTCAACTGAAGTACAGAGATTGTGAAGAAATTATAAGGCAGGACTTGATCTGTAGAAAAATGAGATTACCACAAACCCCAGCCCAAACCCAGAAAAAGAAAAAAAACATGATTTAAATCAATTAGCACTTTTAGTGAAAGATACCCCTCTTGCCATGTTGTATTCTGTGCTGAATAAGGATTTTCATACGCATATAATTCTCTGTTCAGGTGAGGCCCTTTTTTTTCTGTGTAAGGCCTTAACATTTGAGATAGATTATTTCAAATTATTAAATGCTAACAGTATTACTCAGTGATGGTGTTTTTTAAAAAAGCCCATTACATTAACACATCTCATTTCCTTTGCTCTATAATATATTGTGACTTGAGCTAGTTGGGAATTTTCAATATATATTTCCTTTCTTTTATTGCATTAAGTGTCAGCCTGAACATTAAATCAATATAACTATGTGAACTGAATAAATTGTTTTCAATCTAAAGATGCATCAGAGTTATTAGACATTTAAAATACTTTTTTCCTTGGCAATCCACAGTTGTTTGAAAAATATCTGTAGCATATAATTTGTCATAAATTCTCAAACTGACATGTCAGCACTGGCACTGCCTGTCAAACATCAATGCCTTCATGTCACATGGCATGAAGTGACATAACTCAAAGTGACGGAATGAGGTTTATTGGAAATTTTTGTTAAATAAAGCACCAGCTATTTAGATAATTCACCCTTTTAAAGAACATTAAATGTTAGCAAGGAGAAGTAGTTTTCAGTTTGGAAGTGCAACAACTAAGCAGCTATTACATATTTAAGTGTTACAAGTTTTAAAATTATGCTCTATTACTTTTCTGTGCAAGCTTACTTGTAATTTTCAAGATATTTGCTGGATGATGAAATTAGAGCAGAAAAATGCCATTAGCAGCAATAACTTGAGATAAAAACTGACCATCAAGCCTTTTGCCAGTGCTGAAGTTCACAGAATCAGCGATGCACCAGGATTGGAAAGGATCTCTGGAGATCATCCAGTCCAACCTCCCTGCCAAGGCAGGGTTACCTAGAGCAGGTGACACAGGAACCATTCAGGTGTGTTTGGAATGTCTCCAGAGGAAACGCCACGCTCTCCCTGGGCAGCCTGTTCTTTAAGAAGCTCTTCCTCATGCTGAGGTGGAATTTCTTGTGTCTTTGCTTATGGCCAGTACTCCTTGTCCTGTCACTGGGCAACTAACTTCTGCAAACCAGCCCAGCAGCCACCACAGCCAGGCCCAGGGTGCTCTCCACTGTATATGTGTCTGTCTCTCTTCTTCACCTTTGCTCTGGATGTAGCTCTTAGCAAGGGGGTCCTTGCATGGAAATCTGTTGCTGGAATAACACACCTTAGGACCTGTAAACTTCAGATAGTCCTGGATTAACATGCATGTCTAAATACAGCCCATTTCCCAACCCAGACTTCTAAAGACTTCTGGAGACTGAATTTGAAATGTAATTTTTTACGTGGATTGCTGGTTTTACTACAGTGTAGGGAAACAGGGTTAGGAAACTTCTGCTTCCATTTTTGTTTCTCTCCTGGAATCTGGTGAGCTGATAGACCATAGTGCATGTTTACATGTAAAATAAAACAAAGCCATAGCACTCTGAACAAAGCAGCAGTTTCCTGGTACCTCCCATGAAAAGAATGAGATCCCTTCAAAAGGTGAGTTAGCTTCAGGACATGTGCTTAAGACCATCACAGTAACCTATTCCATGATGAGACAGCTCTGTAGCCTGCTGCAGTTGTTTTTGCAGAGATTTTTAATTTTAGTTTGTGCTTTTTTTTTACTTTTTTGGTTTAAACCAGTTGTTCAGATACAAACAAATGCAGTAATGTATTGTAATAATTTCAGATTTATATGCATGTGTTCTATGGTTTGTCACTGATGAATTCAGATTAGTCAGTTTTTCATCTGGTGCCTTAAAGGCAAAGAAGGGAAACATTGTGAGGACAGAAATTGCACTTGACTCCTACACTGTTTGCAGATGCTGCTAAACTGGCAAAGAAAGTGGAACACACCCTCCAACTTCAGCAACTCATTTTGGGAAACTACAGATCATTTCGTGTAAAAAACAGAAGCAGGACAGAACAGACTGCATAGAGATAAGCATCTTTAAACCAGTGTCAAGGCTTGTGGAAAGGGGTAGATGTTCTCAAGGCTTCTGAGAGATGTTCTTCAGAGGTTCTCTTCTGAATATCCGGTAGATAGAAAGTCCATTACAACTGAGATAGTACAAGAGAATCTCAGTATATTTGCATAGGATTGCTTGATGACTTGACAATTCGACTTAGCTTTGAAGAATTTTGAAATCCAAAATTTCCATGTTTCATGATAGCCGCATATGTTTCGCATTTTATTTATTTATTTATTTATTTTTAAGAACAAAAATCTCAAGGCCACTTTCTCTGAAAAGGCAGTGTCATTAACTTCATGGAGCTGCACTGGCACCTCCTTTTTATTTCAACTACAATTTAGGCTTGTCTCGGGCCTTATAGTAATTACATCATCAACAAAATAAATTCTGACTGTTTCTCAAACTTGCAAAGGGCTGGCTGCTACCCCCGACAGTTGGTATCCCAAATAAATTTATTTCTGGAGAAATTTGCTTCTAATTTGTCTGTCTCCTCCTACCCCCGCCATTTGTATTATTTGTAGGTTATGGAGCTCCCGAAGTTACGGTGCCTTGCTACGCTTTCGTAATTCGTGTGTGCTGTTCCCATCTGTGCTTTGGATCCCCGTGCATAAATGACCGAGTGCTGTCAGCCAAGTGCTGACAGCCAGTGTTATTCTTTTTAAACAGACATCAGTGAAGAAAAATGGTGCAACTGAAATGTTTTGTAATGACTGCCTGATATGAGGCCTGATAGTGTAAGGGTCCTGTAAGTTTCCTCTATTATTTTGTCCGGGTACATGCTTTGAGTTGCAGGACGGGCATACCGGCCGACCCACTGCATTCAAGCCTCCCGCAGGGCTCGAAGCCCCTCCTGGCAGGGCCCCGTCCTTCCGCCCCGTCCCGCCCCTTCCGCCGCCGCCCGCCGGTGCC
>VYXD01013260.1:1128454-1162000 GCA_013397195.1 Hylia prasina | reverse complement strand
CGGCACCGCCACTGGGCGGCAGGTGAGGCGGGGCGAGCTGCGGGGCCCTTCCCGGGGACCCTTCCCGGGGACCCTTCCCGGGGACCCTTCCTTCCCGCGGGGCCGCCCCGCAAGTGGGAGCCCGCCGGGTCCCCGTCGCTGCCCCCGCTGCGGCGTGAGCCCCCAGGGTGCGGGCGGGCCGCGCGGCTCTCGGGGGAAAGGGCTGCCTCGCCGCAGAGGCTGTGCGGGAGGAGAACAGCTTCGCCTACCGGGGGAAGACGAGCCTCCCGTGCTGTGCGTCCGCGCTGAAATCCGCTCCGCCGTAATTACCGCGCCCGCCCGGCCCGGCACATCTCTGCCCAGCGTGAGCGCCGGCCCGGCAGCGCTGCGGCGGGGTCCGGCTGAAGGGGTCAGCCCTTGTGCCCGGCTGTGCCGCTTTCGGGCTGAACTTTGCCAGGCGTGTGAAGGTGTGGGACGGGTACCGAGCGGGGACGGGGCTGGCACCGGGGGCTCGGGGCTTGCGGGCACGGTGCGCTTTGTTGCGGGGCCTGGGGGCAGAGGGGACCCGATTCAGCCTCCACAGCAAACAGATCGTTCCTGGAAAAGATGCTTTGTGTCAGTCTTACAGTCAGATAACCAAACAGTTGTACCGGGTCCAAATAGATATCCTTATTTTATTTTTTTTCCCCTAATAAATCGGTATTTTCTGAGGACAAAGTGTTCAGTTTTGAATAAAAATGCTGTTGAGTGTGTAGGATTTGATTATTAACAAGGACATGGAACAGTGCTGCTATTGGCTTGCATGTGTGCATGTGTTTCAGGGTTAAATGGTGGGGTCTGCCTGTAGGGGAGAGCATTTGTGCAAGTTCAGGGCCTGAGTATAAAGAAGTTGAAACTACTGGAACTGTTTTTCACTCAGTCTCTTAGATCTGTATTGCTGGTGCATTATGTGGGCTTGGACCACACTTAATCATTGCTGATTGCTAGTAAAAAAACCCCAACACTTCAAAAAGGTAGGTTTTCCCAGCTCCCTAAGTTAATGGAAGAGGCAAATGAGAGGTAATGTTAACAATTGTAATAAGTAGAAGTGGTCTCGTGGTTTTGTGTTTGAGGCTTCACAACACTCATTCTGTGTTGTAAGATGACTTGATGGAAGATTCCACTTGGCTAAGGTCTGCTCTATCTCCACAGAGCTCCCTTGTGCAGCTGGACACGGTGTCTGTGCCACCTCCACAGAGCAGCTGATCATGCTGTGCTCTGGAGTGGCAAGTGCTCAGAAGAGATTTCCTGGCATTTAAGTGCTCCTCCTGTTTGGTAGGGGGTGCCTCTTGCTGGATATCAGAGGTAAGGAAAGGCCTGTGTCTTCTTGTTCCTTTTGCTTTCTGTGATGTAGAAGAAAGGTGGAAGTAACCTACAGGATTAGGGTGATTTTTATACCAAGTGAAAGGAATTTTTGGAAGCTTTTGTTGTGTAAGTTCTGTTTAGATGTGAAGGAAATGTTCTGTAGATTTGTAAAGCACAAGAATTTTAAATTACCTTGTTTGCTCTTCTATATGATATTCTTCTGGCTGGCTGGTTGGGGTTTATTTTAGTAGGATACTGTTAAGATACAAGTTGGCCTAGGAATTGTAATCTTTTGGGTTGCGTACTATCACTTTTCTTTGTACAGAGCTTGCTTTTGCAGCCCACTTAACTGCTTGAGAGCCACTAACCCTATTACACTGCATGTGTTTGTTTGATAATCACATACCTTTTAGAAGTTCTTTATTACTTACTTACTAAAATGAGGAAGGCTATTAGATTTTCACTAGACCAGAAAGATCAGATTGCAAATGATTGTGGAGAGTAAGATGAAACAGTTTGACTTCAGATATTGTTCTGGTATTCATTTGGATGGAGAATTTGTTCATGTCTTCCCCGTGTTTCCTTTGTAAGATGGGATTGTGGGAAGAAAAGGGGAGAAAGAAACTGGAGTTGTTACTCCTGAATTGTATAGGGATAAAGAGCAGCCAACATTCTGTTACAGGAGGGATACACTACTTGAAACTGGAAGAAAAATACTTGACACCTGATATTTAGGATGTAAATGTTAAAGAATTTAGTCAAATAGTAATGAAATACTGTGAATGACATCCTAAGATAAGTGGTGGAGTACTTGATAAGTTGTTTAAAAGTCACTTGTGTGTGCCTTGAATTATGGCAGTAAGATAAAAATTTGTTTTGTTAGCTAGTTAGTAGATTAGGAGTTGAGCAGCTCTTAGTGTTCACTTGAGTATAATACTACCGGTTTGTCTTAATGAGGTGTAAGTCAGGGAGCAGTATGTATTCTGTTTATTTTGATGCAATATGTAACTGTACTTGGTTCTTAAGACAAACAAGTGTAACATTCAGGACTTTCTGTAGTCTTGCATGGAGCTGTCTCAACAGAAGGATTCTGCTAAGAATATAGAGCTAATATTTGATCCACAAGCTGCACTTCAATAAATAATTCTCAAAAAGCTCATCTTCCTTGATGGCTTAAAACCTAAGACTAAACTAGTGTTACTTTGAGATTTCTTACCTTCATGCATAGCACTAAGACCTTTGAGTACAGTTAAGCTACTGCTGATCATCTCACAATACCAAAGTCACTAATTAAAACTCAGTGCAAGATTTATAACAATATCTGTGCATTTGAAATTATTGTATTATTGCTTCAGGAAAATAGCATTTTTGTCTCCTGGTGGGCATTGTGCTGTGTTTGATCAAATTTATATGTAGTATGGTAGCCATTGTATTCAAAAACTCTTGAAAAATCATGTATTGTTTTTGCATGTGCTCTTTTTGTCCTTCTGCTTACAAGATACCAACCATATTACATGTGCCTGGTGGCATTTAGAAGGTAAGGACGAAGTCACTGTATGCTATATGGCAGTGAAATCTTTGGTACTATTTGCTTTAAATAAGCACTGAAGAATTTAGAGTTTCCAGGAAGAACAGGTGACAAGCTTCTCATGTAAGTCAGAGTCAGCAGAGTAGCTGAGCCTTGTGCTGCATAACAAGGCAGTGCTGTGTG
The DNA here is from genome assembly GCA_013397195.1 of Hylia prasina. Lineage (NCBI taxonomy): Eukaryota > Metazoa > Chordata > Aves > Passeriformes > Sylviidae > Hylia > Hylia prasina. Next base: position 1,158,966 of record VYXD01013260.1, on the reverse strand, counting down.
TTCTTTTTCCAGCACAGCATTGCTACGTTGGTGTGTGACAGTAGCCTTATTATTGCAGGCTGGCTCAGTACATGTTTTTGTGTAGCTTTTTTGTGCTGGGGAGCCAAGGTCACTAACATGGGCCTTGTCCTCATGGGCAAAGTATCAGCCTTTGCATGGAGCAACCTCTCCCCTGAGGTGTGGGATGTGCTCCTAAGCCAACAGACCCAGCAAAGGAGGGGCTGGCTTGGAATGGCCTGTATTCAAACTGCAGCTTGAAACCTTCACACAGAAATGTAGGTTAAATCACTTGAGATCTGATAGTTCTTCAGCATCCTTCCTAAATTCCTCTCAAGGATGGTGGGAGTTGAATCAAGGGGCAAGGCTCTATCAAGTACTTGAGGGCAGGTGGTAAAGCAATAATGTTGCTAATAGAGATTTTGCATGTGTGTCGGGAATAAACAAAACCAGTCAGCACCCTGCTAACTGCTGCAGACCTAAATAAGTTGTTTAACTCTTCAGCTATCACTCTGCTCTAATCAAGTTTGCAGCCTAATTCTACTGTGATATTAATGCTACTTTTCTTTGGCTAGCAATAAGCAGATTCGACTTCCCACATATTTACCTCAATGTGCAGTCTCAAAGTCTGTAAGCAGGAAAGTTAGGGAATTAATGGTTCACTGGCAGCAATTCAGTGGATGGGAACATGACAGAGTCATGAACAATCATGTAGAGGGAGGTTAAATTTTCTCATATATACATCTAGGAAATTTTGCTATCAGTTAGGGTATACTTAGCCTCTCAGAGGCATCTTATTTCTTGAAATGCCTCAGCCAAATTGTAGGAATGCTTATGGTTCACAAACTAATGTTTTTCTTTTAAAAAAGTAAATACTTACACATATGCTGTTCATATGCATTGTTTTCAGTTAATTGAAAGGCTGGTGAAAGAAAATGGGACACAGAATACATACTGTTGACAAGCTTGCTGAGTACCAAGTCACAGTAGCAGGAAAATAATCAACTAACTAGCTACAGACATTGCTGATGTCAGGTGAAAACTATATTTTGTCCTCTGACGCTTAAGTCTGTGCTTGCTATGTGTTACTCATGTGTGTTATTCATCATTAAATAATGTTAGCCATGATTTGGTTTCAGTGATAACACTAGTAACGTGGAAGGCAGAGTGGTTACCAGAGCTGTTTCCTTTCAGAAGATAGGTGCAGTTATCTAGGGGGACTTGGGCTCTGCTGCATTATTCTTGCATAGCAGTCCAGCGTGTAAAAATTATGCAGCATTCTTCAGCTTCAGAAATGAACAGGAGCACACAGGGATCTGTAGTGTATGTATTCCAGGTGTTACAATCATTGGGGAGAGTGTCTTTTACCCTTTAAACCACAAAAATGTCACCAGTCGAGTACTCTGAAAGGGAAGGCAGTTTCAGGGTTTAAGAAGTTGCTTTGTCATTAAAAAATGAGTTTAACTTGCTATTGACATGAAATTAGCTACCTGCTCTGTGTAATGTTTTAAATTTGTGTTTTGTGGTCCTTTTTTTGTCTTTTCCAGTTGGCTAAGTGTCTTGTTGGTGACAACGTTTAAGGACAGAGCAGATCCTATCAGTTGCATCTTGTAGACTTTCTCCCAGGTCCAGCCCATAGTGACCTTTGATGGGTGTGCTCATTCAGTGTTGTAAGGTTATTTTTATTGCACATTTGGTAAGGGTTGGTTTTTATTCTGGCAATGCCAGATGAAGGAAGACTAGGCTGCTGTTCGGCTACTTGACTTGTGACAAATGAATAGAATTCTCCTAGGTTAGGGACAGTTTCCTGCCTTTGTCCTCAGAAGTTGCTTTGGTTAGAAGACAGTATCAGTAAGTTGAGTGTATTTGTGGTGGTGAGTTTACATTCACTGTTTTTAGAAAACTCGTGACGATTACTATGTTATAAAACTCACTGATTAACAACTTTTTTTTTTCAGCATTTCGTCTGTATTTCTGAGTAAAGAAAGCTGGAAGTTTAGATAAGCAACTCAAGTTTGTTTATTTTTACTGGATGTTTTGGATTTAGTATAAGAACAATGTTGATAATACACTCATGTTTTAGTTGTTGTTTAGTGGTGCTGACACTAAGTCAAGGAGTTTTTTGGTTTCTCTCGCTCTGCCAGTGAGGTAGAGACACAGCCAGGACAGCTGACCTGAACCTGGCTAAAGGAATATTCCATGGAATTCCATTCCATGGAATGCCCTGTGGCTGGGAGGGGCTGACCACTGCTGAGGAACTGGCTGGGTAAAGGTGAGCAGGTGCTGAGCAGTTGTAATGTGCATCACTTGTCTTTCTTGGCTGTAGTTCTCTCTTTTTGTTATTTCCACTGTTATTATTACTGTATTTTTCTTTATTGACATTATTAAACTGTTCCTATCTCAACCCTTTGGGTTTACCTTTTTACAGTTCTCCCCTCCATCCCACTGCAGGGGGAATGGGCTGGGGGCAGTGAGTGGGAGTGAGTGACTAAATAACTCCGATTGCCATCAGGGATTAAACAGCAATCCTGGAGTAAAAAAATATGTAGTACAAAAATGGTCATATTATAAAAATATGTAGTAAAGAAAAGGTCAATTAACTGATGATTAGTTGAAAATTATATGTCATAATTTATTTTATTAGCTGTGAACAAAAGAATTATTACAGTTATTTTTGAGCTACACTTTCAAAAATAGTAATATAACATAAAAATGAGAAAATACCCTTTTATATGGAGAAGGAAGCATATAGTATATGCAGTATTCTAGTAGTTTGGGTTTGTTTTTTTGGGGGGGGCAACTATTTAACTATCAAGGTATTAAAGCTTATATACTTATTGACTGTATATGAGGTATTAAGAAAATTTAGCAATGAGTTAAGCACACGTGGTTAATACACAACTCCTGGGAGAATATCTTCAGAAGTATCATGCCCTTAATTATTTTAGAAGGGTAAGCGTGATTTGTGTGCTCACTTTTCTTCTAAAATATTACTTTTGCACTGCTGGGAAATCTCATTTGGCAAATTGAATCTTCTCTGATATAGTATAAAATAGTTGGTGGTTCTGTTAGATGAAAGCCACAAGAAAAAGTTGCATCCAATAATTATATTAAGAGGTACTGTAGCTCTTTGAAAAAAGAAGTGAGAAGGAAAGAGGTTCTGTTTTTGGAAGAGCTGTGCCCCTGAAAAAGATGCAGAACTGTGCTGAATATTCATGATGGGTTCGAGTACCAGTTTACTATAGACAGAAGTTAAATAATAGATTAAATACACTCTTTCCTTGCTTTCATTCTGAAAGCCTTGAATGATGAATGTGGCAGTAGTGTATTGTACTGCCTTGTATTTTCTGAGATTTGGTTGGCATGATTGAAGCATTTGAGTTAATTAGACAGGTTTTTTCTGAGTACAAAAGAGCTGTGAAATTGCAGCTGTTTCTTAGATGGTAGCTGTATATGAGCCACCAAATATATTTTATGCACAAATCCATTCTCTACTGCTGTGGGTCTTCAATATTGCATAAACCTTTTAGTACTTTTACTTCACTGGTAGCCTTGCAAAGTTTTATCATGTGTTCCACATAATGTCCTGTGGTTAACTTTTTTCCTGGTTGTTGTTCTGGTGACTTGTCACCACCGTGTGACTGAAATATTGCTGAGCTGTCTCTTCTTCTTTCAGGCAATATTCTAGAGTCAGGAACACAATTATTGAGAAATCTGTATGAAGAGAATACATCTCTTCTAAGTTTGGTGTGTTACTATGTTATCTACTAGCACATCAGTTTTTAAAATGCTTTGAAGCTTAAGCCAATGCTACATTCTAGTAATGTTATTTTTGAAAGCTGAGTATTTAAAAGGATTCAGAATTCAGTAAATATCTATCTTAATTACTGAGATCAAACAAAGATAGGATGGTTGTACCACCAACACAGAACTAAGATACTTCAGCTCAATACTGTTGCAGATATCTATCTTGGCTTTACTTGGAAGGAGTGGGGAAATGTCGTGTCATCAAAGCTTCAGTATGTATTTTATAACAGTAGGATATATTGGACTGTATTGAAATGTATTATTTCAGCTTCAATTCAGTTTTGTGTTTGCTGGCTATACTTACTTCCTTGTGCTTACTTCCTTGTGTAGTTGATGAACTGCAAACAGTGGAAAAGTCAAATGATTAAGCTGGTATTTAAAGAGTAGCATTTGATTTTCATTGCCTAATGTAATCAACAAAGTGGGATTTATCTATTTATAACAAAATTGGAACAGTATACTGGATACATCTAGGAAATATTTTGCTTCTTGGAAACTTTAGATTTCTATTTAGGAGCAAATGAGATAATTTAATTTTCCTTGAGTAAAAAAAAAAATATATATATATATATATATATTATTTACCGTAGAAATTAGGTCTGTTTTTTAGCTATCTCTTATGTAAAAAGTCTTGAGCATCTAAAATGGCACAACAGACACTGGCATTTCAGTAATCTGTGTTAAACACTCTGCTGTTGTCTCTCTCACTGCAGGTCAGTGCGGTTGGCGGATAAAGGGGCAGGATGGCAGGCAGTAACCAGCTCTGCATTCGACGCTGGACTACCAAGGACGTGGCCAAGTGGCTGAAGGAGGAGGGCTTCTGTGAATATGTGGATCTTTTGTGCAACAGACACAGGCTCGATGGAATTACCCTGCTGACACTTACTGAGTATGACTTGCGATCCCCTCCTCTGGAAATCAGAATCTTGGGGGATATCAAGAGGCTGATGTTGTCCATACGCAAACTGCAGAAGCAGCACATTGACGTCCTGGAAGAGCTGGGCTACACCAGTGATGGTCATGCTGGCACAGTGTGCCCAGCTGGTTCGCTGCAGGGGGCAGATTGGTTTTGTAATGGTGAAGTACCTCGGGACTATGATGGACCAATTACTGACTTGAATGGCGATCAGTACCAATATGCAAATGGAAAAAACAAACATGCCACACGAAGACTGGACCCAGAGTACTGGAAGACAGTTTTAAGTTGTGTGTATGTCTTCATAGTGTTTGGCTTTACGTCATTTGTTATGGTGATAGTACACGAGCGAGTACCTGACATGCAAACATATCCACCTCTGCCAGACATATTTCTAGATAGGTAAGAAATTTTCTTTCGAAACAAAATAGTAATGTGATGGTTAAAATATAGGCTGTCTTTTCTCTGTTTTCAAAGTTTCGTGTGCTCTAGAAGATGCTCTGCAAAATAGTAATAAGAGTCTAGTAAATCCTTCTGCTAAGATGGAAATGCAGATCAGTTAGATGCAGAGATTTAGTTTTAGGGGAAAATAAATTGAGCTGTTGTTCTTCCTAGTTGTACATCTTAAACTCATTACAACACAGTAATTATGTCGTCCATCCTCTCATTCTGGTAGAAGGCATAATGATCAGCTGGCATAGGTTTGTAGCCATATATGCATTTTCTGAAATCCAGTTCCTGCTACGAAGCTTAATGTGTCTTGATACTGAAAAAAAACCCAAACCTTTGGATGAAGGAATATTTTGGTCTGTGAGTGAGCAAGGAAATTGAAAGGGATCAGCATTGGTACTGTATTTTTATTGTCTTCCTGCTGTCAGCTTGCTGAAGATGGTCTAGGGAAACTCTGAAGTAGAATGAAAAGACCAGCATCTCTTCTAACAGGGTATTAAACCACTGTTGTGACTTATGCAGTACATGTTCTTTATTTCAAAGAAAATATTCACTTCAGGCAAAGAAGAGACACAATGGCAAAGGTCAAATTCTAGTCATTGACAACAGGTTTAATACAGGATAAATGTTCCCTTTGAGCAAGTGCACTTGCACCACGGAGAACTTACCTGCCTAGAGAGTTTTAAAAGATGAGCTAAACTGTTAAGAAGTTCAGCCTTTGTGACCTTCTTGTTCCTGCCAGTAATTTCCATTTTCATTAATGGCTTTCAAGAAGTCAGTAAGACTCTAATCTTTTGAGTAAGTGTGCAGAATCTCCCCTAAATTTATATATAACTCATCCAGGACACACCACATCCAGCAGAGTGGAAGAGAGGAGATAGAACAGGAGGTGTGGCATTATGGGATTTTGTTCCCAGGGTGCTACCAGGGTATTCAGTGCACAGGAGGATGGGGGAGGCCAGAAAGCAGCAGCTCAGGAAGCAATGACAGGGGATTACTACAAGCTCATGTTTGAGCGGTGCTTTGCTTGCCCCTTTGTTTCAGGGGAAGCACAAAACTAGGAGGAGCAGCCTCTCTTGAAATCTGTTGATCTGTATTTTGGTGACTGAAGAGTGGAAATTGTTCCTGGTGTCTTATGTGTGCAAGAAGGTCTTAGATCTTTTGACAGGGAGGGCTGAAAGGTTTTCAGGTAGTGATTATCACTGAAGTTTTGTAAACACTTTTATTTTTCCTGATATTTTTCTGTGCAGTTCTGCTTCATTACAAGTATTTAAGGTTTTTGGCCTTACAGCCTTTAATTCATTGCGTTGACATGGCATTCTTGTAAGCATAAGCAGCATAAATGACATGATGCAAGTTTTGGTCAGAATGAAAAAAGTTGTTGTGAAACAATAGCAGAGGAACACGTTCTGTTGGTAAGTCACATAAATTAGAGCATACTAGAGATTTTCCCTGACTTAGTGAATTCTGTGTAAACTGGAAGCACATTATGAGGAAGGAGATAATGTAATTGAATATATTTCCAATTCTGTTTCATTCAGTCTAACAAAAGAATTTTTGTCTGTATTTTATACTGTTGTCAGATGAATGCAAATTAGTTTTGTGGTTAGAACTTCGCATGCCCTTATTTTCAATACTGAGACTAGGAAAAAAATCAAGCCTTTGTATTAACTTTCTTGCTTTGTCCTTTATTTTTAAGCGTCCCTAGGATACCATGGGCTTTTGCTATGACTGAAGTATGTGGTGTAATTCTTTGCTACATTTGGCTCTTGGTTCTTCTGCTTCACAAACACAGGTAGATTTTATAAAATCCAAATTAGCTAGTACTTCAATGCAGAGAAAAGACTGTAACAAGAATTTATGATTGTTTAATAATTTCCATTCTGTAAGAATGGAAATTATTAAACTTCTAGTCAACTTCTAGTATGTCTCTGCTAAAATGGATTAGGGAGGATTTAATCAAGAATGATGGTTTGTGAATATTTCAAAGGAGTAATCTGAATTTCCTTTTCTACCATATTTATAAGTAATTTCCTTCAGAACATAGGTGTTTCAGAGAGTTGTCAGTATATACACTCATGCCATGATAGTTTTGTGTATAAGGAAGTGCTACAAGAATGAATTTCCACAGGATGTCTGAGCCAGCCTGGCAGTTTGCTTTCACTAAGGGATAGAACATGCTTTTGTATGTGTGCGTATTTTAAGTTAAATTTTCACTGGTTCATTGATTTTTATCAGTTTGCCAACAGGAGGTATGAGTGCCAAAGCTAGCACAAGAGTAGCTGCAGAGGTGGAGCTGTACCTTTTGGTGACAGTAAGCTGGCTACAGTGTCTCACCCTGTCACATGGAACTATATTTTTACAGTACTACTTAATTAAAAAAAAAAATTCTTGTGAAACCTGCAGAAATGATGATAGGACTTAATGGGATTAAGTTGGGGTGAGGTGAAATGCTTCTATCATATCCCTGATCTCAGTTGCTGTGTCCTTTTCCCAGATCCATACTTCTGCGCAGGCTGTGCAGCCTCATGGGGACAGTATTTCTATTACGTTGCATTACAATGTTTGTTACCTCACTCTCGGTGCCAGGCCAGCACTTGCAGTGTACTGGAAAGGTAAAAATGCTTTAAATTATTTTTCCTGTTTCCTTTTGTAAAAAAAATACTTGATTAAGATTGTTGCGACCATAGTGTTAGGTGTGTGTTTTTTAAGAACATCATGTTTCTTTCCTGTTTCCTTGCCCTTGCATTAATTACCATAGGCAGGGAAACATCCCGAGGGGTCTTAGAAGCACTTGCCACTCTGGAGAGTATCTGGTTGTTTGGGGGAGGCTGTTCACAATGCTTCACACTGTACAGCAGAGAGAGTATGTCAAAAATATGTGTGCACTTTGACTACTAACTTCATGAAGAGAGACTGAAAGGGAAGTAATCGCTTCTTTGTCTTGTTGGTTGCATGGCTTGGGGAAAAAAACCCAACAATCTATTATTATTTCACCCCTTCTCATAAGGGACATTCCTTAGAACATGGGATTTTATGGTTTCATCCTAACTTTTAGTTAGGAGAGGTGTGAGCTGGACAAGTGGAAAGCTTGATACTGACACAATTTGGGAGGCTGAATATGTTCAAAAAAAGGTGGCAGGCTCTGTGGGTAAATCACTTGGAACAAAACTTGCTCTAAATTCTAGTATTGATAAGAGGTATGATGAATACAATTAGTAATTGTAATTACTAATGTGACTCATTGCCACAGTGAAATCCAGAGTTGGATTAACCTGCATTTCAATAAAAGACACAACATGATAAATGGTATTAAACAAACATAGTGCAGTACAGCTAACTTTAGGGACATACTGTTTGGGCAGTGGGGTTGGAACTTAGTAAAGGTTAATATCCCTATTTTTCAGTTGTATGGCAACGTTTGGGCAAAACTCCAGCGGGCATTTGCAATATGGAGTGGCTTTGGAATGACTCTGACTGGAGTACATACATGTGGAGATTATATGTTCAGTGGTCACACAGTCGTCCTGACCATGCTCAACTTCTTTGTGACAGAATGTAAGTACAGAGTGTCAATACTCAAATGTCCTTCAGAGTAGGTACAGAGGTGTGAGAGTGTAAACATTTCAATGTCCTTAAGCATTAAGAATATCTGCTCCTTGACCTCCTCTAGAAGTTCAAAGTGTAACATTTAAGCAGACAAATAAAAATTTGGATTGCTGTGCTGTTTCTCAGGTTTGTGAGAGTCAAGTCACAGCCAGGAAAGGAACAGCACCTCCTTGAATGGGGGGATGAATAAGGCAGTTTTCAATGAACATGTGAGCCAAGAAATTAGAATTTCTGGCTTGCTACTGGGAGAATGCTTGGGAAGATACTAAGGATTGTCTGTTACTATTCCCTTCCCTAGCTACCTGCCACTGACTCCTGTCAGCCAAAGTACCTGGTGAGGTTTCCATATGTTTAGTATAATCCATAAAGCCAAACACCAAACCCCATAATGAGAGAGAATATATGAAACAGTAGTACCCTTCTGTAAATACCAACAGTGATTTGATACATGTTATAGCAAGCAAAGATAATTAGTTTGAGTTCAGCTATGTAATGAATAATTGTAATGACTACAATTAAAGTAATGTATCTTTCATTACATCTTCATCCTTATAACATAGAAGAGACATGATGTATATTACAAGAAGTTGGTGGAACAAAGAATTCTGCTTTGCAAGGTGCTAAACAGTTTAAGGATGCTCTTGTTAATCCAGAAATGCATTTGTAAATGAAGTCATGAAGTGATAGACATATAGAACCTGTGTGGTTGCTTTTGTTGGATTTATTGGACCTGCATACAATGTTTTCTAAGGAAGAGAGTAACTTCATGTCATTTTTGGATGAAAAAGCTGTATAAAATCTTGGAATGTCTAGGCCTGCATTTTGAGACAGTCAAGGTTAATTGCTTTCTGTTTTCTCCTAGATACGCCAAGGAGCTGGAACTTCTTGCACACCTTGTCCTGGGTCCTGAATCTCTTTGGAATCTTCTTCATTTTGGCTGCACATGAACATTATTCTATAGATGTCTTCATTGCCTTTTACATCACTACAAGACTCTTTTTGTATTACCATACATTGGCTAATACTAGAGCATATCAACAGAGTAGGAGGGCAAGGATATGGTTTCCAATGTTTTCTTTTTTTGAATGCAATGTTAATGGTACTGTTCCCAATGAGTATTGCTGGCCCTTTTCAAAACCTACTATACTAAAAAGATTAATTGGTTGAAGACTGTTCAGTTCAGATTTTTATGAAGCATTATGACTAAGATCCTACAAGGCTAACTTGTAACAAGGGGGAAGTCAAGTAACATTTTTTACACTATGATCTCTTCCTTGCCTTGTTTCTTGGATTTTTAGCCATAAAATGGGGTTCCCATACTTTACAGGGATATGTTTTGTTTTCTCCTTGTGAAAATAGAAGACAATGCACGGATGAGGAAAGGCTATCAGTGAAGCAGGAATATAAACCAGAATACTGTTACCCTTGGTAAGGTTCTGTGTGAATGTTTCTGGAATATTAATCTCAAATATGTACTGAATATAACACACCCTTTACAGGTCCAGATAATCTTTGTTACCCGAGTGCCAGCTTTTACATATACTGACAAAAAAATTAGAACTTTATGAAGCCTTTCTTTGAAAGCAGTTACAAATGTAGGTTTTAAAACAAACTGTATTTAAAGATTGAGGAGGTTTGTGTCATAATGAAGAAAGCAGTAAAGTTCCTTGATGAGAGGGTCTCTTAACTGTTAAATTACCAGTCTTGACAGTATAAATGGTCTGCATACAGGTTGCCAAAAATGAAAGTCTGCCTTGTGGCTGTGCAGTGATGATAATTTTTTTTAATGAGAACTTATTTAGTCTAGTCTATCAGTTGTTTGTATGGTTGTTCTAGCATTTGAAAGTTTTCCCTTTTGTGTTTAAATGAGTTAAAGTAAGTGGAACATCCACTGAAAGTAAACTTAGCTTTAGTGAGTTTAAAGCCACCAAGTAACTTCTGTGTGATCTTAACTGCTTTTTACACAAACCCATGCATGCTTTTCAGGAGCAGTTCTTTAACATTGGAAAAACAGAACAGTTGTCTTCGTGTATCTTACTGTCCTGTAAATGGATGGGAAAAATGCATGTAGTAACTCTTTCAGGAATAGTAATAATAGTGAGTATTGGAAATAGTGCTCATGTTGATGTATGTTTTAGCACTCTGGTGTCAACAATATGGTGAATATCTCTGGATATATATGCACAGTATATTTGGTTATATATATAAACACACACTATATGTTTTTCTAACAACTATGAAAAGAGGCTAGTTCTTAAGTTGCTCATTTATTCCTCTGAAAGATACCATAAACAGTTGAGTTTTGCTTGTTGAAAAACCAAACCACAACCTACAACAGCACATCCCCCAAAGCCTCAAACCAACACTCCAAGTCCATAGTGCATGGGCAGGGTCACACAAGGGTCAGTGATCTCTTAGGCAATGGATTGTAAGGGGACAATATTAATGTTGTCTGTAGAGCCTTGAAATCAGATTTGTGCTAAATGAAAACTGATAGGTACAAGGTACAAAATCATTAAAATGGCATGGACCTTTTTTATTTGATGATTACAACTTGAGATGTGCAAATATGGTGTAAGTCAGCTTTAGAGGGTTACACAAAGCATTTCCAGCTTGGTACTAGCTGACTTAATGGGCACTGTGTACTTGTGTGTGCATGGAAATGAATCCATTTGGAATTTGCAAGGTCTGTGTTTGGAGGCTTATAACCTACTGTGGGGTACTCCTTTCTGTATTGTGTTCCTTTTATAAACCTTGATTGTACTAACTTGACTACCTTACACTCTTCATATTACTTTTGTAACTTAATTTAGCTCCTATTCCACAGAAGAATTATGCATCTTGGAATATCTCTGCCAGCTGTAATGAGCACATGTACACTATAGTATTCCAGAGATTTTTATATTTGTAACATTCCAATTTTTTAGCAAAATTGCAGGTTTAATACTATATTGTTCAATCTGCCATAGCCTGATGGCTTTTGCCATCCAAATTGGGGAAGTATGCTTACACTTTAAAAAAAAGGAGAAGATATTCTGAAAGATTTAAAGACTTGCCATTTGCTGCTCCTAGCTTTCTGATTTCAGAAAGGCAATTTGAACATTCCTCTTGACTTTATAATGAAAGAGTTCTATTTGTTAACTTATATTTGCCTTTGCAATGCACACAGTTATAAATGCTGTTTTTCTAAACTCTAGGAAACACCTGGTCTCAGGATGTGCAGGATTGTAATCTGAGTTATGGAGAGGTATGCAATTAAACTTGCAAAGCTGTTGATTCTGAGAATAACCATTTGAATGGTAACTGGCATAACTGCATCTAAACTGAAATACTATTTTACAACTTAGACATGCAGGAGAATTTTCAAGTACAGCCCAGTGTAAAAATGTTTACATAAAGTAAAGCTATCATTTCAATATTTTTATTTTTTGTAGTGAAGTTCATTTACATTAAAGTATAAGGATTCTTTGTTCTAATTTAATTTTCAAATTCTGTTAAGTAAATGGTGTTTTAAATCAGCCTTGTCTATCACTGGTTTTTAAAAGAAGCTTGTTCTTTTGTGCTGTTCCCCTTGATGTTAGATATCTAAATTCTGAGATAAGTGATATAAAATGGTTGGTTTTGTTAGCACTGGAATGGATTAAAACATTGTCAGGGTAATTGTCCTCTGCTATTTTCAAAGTTCATTTGTCTGTCTGTAAACATGTAAGAGGAAAGCTTGAAGTTGATAGAAGACAGGAAAATGTGATCTGGCTTGCAAGAGAGCACAGGTCAGTCTGTAAAGTCGGGAATGTCTGTTTTATTGTTAATTAGATGGAAACAAGTTGCAGGTAACTGATAGGCTTAACATTATGTACCTCCTTTTGAGTCAGCGTTTTAAAAGCATTTTCTTGCTCCTGTTGCTGCCAAGCACTTTTAAGTAAAGGCAAGCAGAGCACCTTGGGCCTTGGATTTAATACTTAGTATGTTCAGGGATGTCTTCCTTTATGTTCAGGTGCCATAGTTGCTTTCCTTTTACATGTTGCACCTCTTTGGTGTTAAGTTGTCTTCTGTGGTCTGAGTGAGTGCCCACATGATCTGACTTCAGAATAATGAATGACTTACTGTGTAATGCCAGCAAGTGCAAGTGTCGACAACATTGGTACTACAAAGTGCACAAACCAATCAAGTAGCAAAGTCTGAAATGAGTAACCATATATACAAAAGAAGGGGAGGGTCACATTTTTTTGCTAGCTTAGCAAGTTTAGTAATGTATGAGACTTGGCTGAACTCTTCCTTATTAGTTTGGGGATATGTATGCACATGTCTGCAAGTGACAGACACACAGGCTCTTCCCCAATCCTTTTTCTTTGGTGTTTTGGTTTGGTTTGGTTTTTTTTTGTACCTTATGACACAGTTTCTTATAATAGCTTTCCTAAACTTTTTGCCTTTAGTTTTTCATTTCTGAAAGATCCATTAAGTGGGTTATGACATTACACCTGCACAGAATTAGACCTTCATAGATGTGAGTTTTAACAAATTCTGATTACACTGACAAAAACTTCTGGAAGGATCTTTAAGCAAGGTTCTCCAACTGATCTTGAACAATGCTATAGAAGGCTTCCATATATGCAAATTACCTTCATGTCCTGTGGCAAACACGATAACACTTATACAAAGTCAGTACAAAAATGTAAGATAGGCCTGAAGTATTTAAATGTCCAAGACTAGCAAGAAAACTGTGCACTTGTATACTTAACTTCAAGCAAATTAATAAATACTCTTGACTTCAGTGAGTGTTACCATTTTAGTTTAAACATTCTTTTGGATAAGGCCCAGTGCAAACTGTGTGTGGTATACAACTACAGTAATGGGAATAGGTAATGTCACTTTATTTTTGGTTTGCTGTGATGTCTCCCCTCCCATCTGCTGTAGAAGAAAACATTCCAGTAGAATTTCAAAGAAATTGCTACTTAACTAGGTTCTGAAAGAAGAAATCTCTAAAAAACCAAAAGACTGAATAAAACCTTGATAATTACTTGCTTTAAGAAACAAGGGTCAGTTAAATGATTTTGGGGGGAAAAAGGTTATTTTGTGATGCAGGCACATTAAATAAGGTCATTTAGAATTACTGAAACCCTCCAAGGAGGAGAAGAGCACAAGTTCTTACAATCTTCTTTTCTGTATAGCTCTATCTCCTGTAGTGCCAAAAAGAGTTAAAGAGGAAAGAGTTGAGCTCAGACACCCGTAAATGTCTTTTGCAACGATGAATACCTTCTTGTTTTTTAACCATTGCCTGCATGCTTAGTGCTACACTTGTCCATTACTGTTTAGCGAGTTTTCTGATGTATGAAAGCCCACTTGGTTTTCAAACATCAGTCATGGAAATAAAACTCCAAACAGTAGGTTTTATGCACCTGGAGTGTAACAAAAATGACTTAAAACTGTGGTAGTTTTTCATCCTGTCCATGTAGTTCCTACTGAAGAATTAGGAGAATTTGCAGTAATCCACAGACAATACTGATTTAAAAAAAAAAAAAAAGCATGGGTACCTTTTTAGAAATCTGACCTGTAACTTCAAAAACCACCATAGTCTTGTCAAGATGGAAGTATATTTGACAGAAGTCCTAGCAATGAGACAGCTTGTCCTCTGAATTATTTTGTGCATGTAGACTTCAACAATAAGGATTAATTGACAGACCACTGGTTTATAAAATGATAAAATACAAAATATTTCTGATCTATCTTTGAAATAGTCACTGTTCTAATTGAAGCTATTCTTGGGAGGGGAAGAAACAGTCTTTGGAGTGAACCTGCTGATGTCTTGTTCATTATAGGAAGAAAACCACAAAAATCCCCTCGCAACTCCTCAAACACTATGGGATTGTGAACACTGATCCTTCCATAAAGCAGTATCCTGCAGACTTAACACTTGTATCCTGACAAATTTGCAGTTGTACATATTCAGTGACATGCACATTTTAAAAGCCAGTTTGTAATGAGTTTAAGAACTGAAGGTGGTAAATATGGAGCACAATAACCTGACCTATTAGCCCTGACTGTGTAGTTAGAAAGACTAACTGTAACTTAGTTTTGCTCTTTCAATTCAGTTTTGTCAAAAAAGGAGAAATTTTCTGAAATTTGAGAAACTACAAACTGCATTGTATGTGATACTTAACATAATAAGTATGTAGAAACATGGCTTTTCACACTGCAGTTACTTCAATTTTGTCCTGAGAAAATAGTGTTATCTAATGGCTAGAAGATATGCCAGTGAAGTGTAGAGTACTGTAAATAAGTAAATATTGTTTTGATTCTAAACTCAGATTGAATTAATATATTGTTTTATATCCTTGTTGTGTTAAACATATTTAAGAATCCTAAAATAAAATATTTGAAAGATGACAAATGCTTGATTTATTTTACATGAAAAATGATGGCTCATTGCCTCTGTTAGCACTGTGACTGAGAAAGTATTCCTGAGCATAGGGGTGATGGTGTTATGAGGTCTTGAGTCAATATGGAAGTAAATAATGCTGACAAAATATAATTGGTGCATTCTGTGGGAATCTGTTACAAGTATGTGCATATACTTCAAATAATTTTGAGAAATAAGTGTTCTGAGTGATGCAGGAATTAAAGGTTTACAGCTGTGGTCTTAAGTTTGCAGCTACCTGTAAGGGGTTTGCTTTTTCTTTTGGCACTGTGACAGATTCTGGTAAAATTACTGGTTTTCCCTGGAACAGTGAAACAGCTGCCAAATATTAAATTCCTCTTGCTGTCAAAATTGTACTGAAGTTTGATACTAGGACAGGATAGGTAATCACTGGACTGTTGATAGGAATTATTTCTCTTGTGCAAAATATTGACAGCCAATTTGGTAACAGTTCTGTTTTTTTCTAATAGTGTCATTAGTTTATCAAAAGATTCTTTTCAAGTTCTAATGCCACAGAATGCAGGATCGATTTGAAAGAGGCAATGCTTTTCAAACAAGGATTCATTATTCAATTTAATATTAAAAAACTTCACTTCCCCCCCCTCGTGAAGCCATCAAAACTGAATCTGTGTCTCTTGATCACTGATAGATTCTCAAGTACTCTACTCGGAGGTTAATAGCCCTGAAAGCGGCAGAGAGGAAGAGGAGACAACAGTGGGCAGCAAGTCTGCTTTTCTTACAGTAACACTGAAGAAGGCTCCTAAGGCAATGTAGGGAATAGAAATTCGTAAATTTTGTGAAGGACAGTGGAGAATGAAGCTTGTGTGGAGTACAAAAAATATTCAAGAGGTGATTGTCCACTAAGGAATCTCTCTGGTGTGTGAATATGCACTGGAAAGGGGCTGATAACATTAACCTGGTATTTTGCTGGATTTCGCAACTTCATTAAAAGTCTCATCACAAAGGCCCCTTTCAGAGCTTTTTGATTCAAATAATTTCATGATATTAGGGTTTTGTGGGGTATTTTGGCAAAGCCAAAGAGATAAGACTTCTGTATCCTAATGGCACTTTAGAAAAAATTCCTTGGTGAGTTTTTTTAGTATTGCAAGGAAGTTTGTAATACTGAATCTATACAGAACAATAAACCTGATGTGACTGTTGTTTTCATAGGCCTGAATCCTGTGACACATCATAAAAACTGTTTTGTGCATGATTCTCCCCAGAATACAATTGTGTGATGTTGTGCTCATCCTCCTGTGCTCCAAGGTAAGAACCAAGCTGCATTTCATGTTAGGGCAGGAAGTGAAGGGACCATGTCCTGCTGGAGGAGCAGGGGTGTGGCAGCACTGTACTCCAAAGGGCCTTTCAGAGGCACACTTGAATTGTTTGCTCCAAGTGGCAGTTTGACCTAAAAACGAGACCAATTTATGGCGAGAGAAGGCAGCAATAAAAACATAAAGCACAAGCTTCATCTTCTGTAAAACCACAAATGTTCTTTTGCACTGCATCAGGTTCCAGCCAAACCAAACTGTAGTCAGTGCCCAAATTAGGCCTGGATTCTTGCAGTCCTAATTTTGCTTCCCAGTGGGTCCCAGTGTATGTTAGCAAGCTCTGCCTTCTCTTGTGAGACACTGACTAGACTGTGGAGGCTGTTGCCTTAGTTCAGTTTCCTGATGAATGCTGTGAAGGTGTGCTCTCCTCCCACCCCAGCAAAGAGCTCTGCAGGGCGCTGTGGGGCACTGCTCAGCACCAGTGTTCCTCAAGAGGACAGCAAAGTCTGTTAGCAGCTGCTTTAATGAGAGTGCCAAAAAGCGATTCAATCTGTGAGTAACAGGGTTGCAGGGTACTTGGCCAAAGGCTCTACCTCTTGTTTCTGTCCTGCCAATTAAAAATAGCCCCCCTGGCTAATGCCAAGGGATGAGACGGCCCTTCATGGGACAGGTGCAGTCTGTCAGTCAGGAGGCTGGAAAAGCATCTGCCCTCCTGCAGCCTCTGTGAGATGATCAAGAGAGAACAGAGGGAAAAGGACAGCAGTTTGCAGCAGGCTTTGCTAAAGGCAGCCCTTGCTGAACACCTCTGGCTGCTCTGGAGACGACTCCTTCCCAAAAGTGGTCTCTGTTTGGTTGTTCTGGCTTTCTCTTCATTGGGCTGTTTCCTCAAGCTGTGGGTTGCCACAACTGAAAACCAGAGTTTTAGTAAAAAGCTGGTGTCTGCTTCTGACAAGCTGGAACATGGAACACCACTCAGGTGCTGTCTCTGTTCCTGCACTGCAGAAATGCTGTGTTGATGATTTGGACTGGGATTCAGGCAGCAGGGACAGGCTGGTGTGAAGGCATGACCAGGGCTGTACTGATGTGTGCACACTGACCAGGAATGGGGTTTATATGCCAGAATTCATTTATTATCTTCCAGGAACAGTTTCCTACAGTACAGTTACACCAGTATCCACAGACAGGCTCCTTCTCATGCATTATCTCTACCACATTCAAATGCACTGGAGTTAATTTCAAACCAGTCCTACCTGGTGTGGTTCACAGATGGTTCACAGCCTGCGTCTTTCCAGGGGGATGTGAACTCTATCATCTGATAGCTGCTGATTTGCCCTTGCTTTTCCACATAGTATTTATAAGTACAAATCCCTGCTCTGCTTTTCCTATGGCGTGGGAGAACTGGCAATGAATGACAGAATAGCCCAGACCACTGCAGCACGATGGGAAGCCACAGGATCTTCCCTGCCAGCACATGGTGTGGTGAGCATGTCATCCAGAGGAATACCATAGCCAGAGCTTACCTTTATTTACATTTTGCCTAGATGTTCAAAGTTCAATGCTACTATGTCAGCTGTAGGAAGAATTTACACCTAGAGCTGCACAACAATTAAGGACCTGTCTCTGCTCTTTGAGTTGATCTTAAGAAATCCCCCACATAAGGCTAAATGCATATCTCATTATCACTGTCGTTCTTGTTTCAGCTCTTAAGAGGTACTGGCCACCAGTCCCAGCTGTGCAAGATGTGGGAATTTAAACCCATTTGGATCTTGGGGCAGCAGGTGGTTGGGATGCAGGTCCCTGGCATCTCAAATGCCAATCTGACCCCCGAAGAACTGTGAGAATTCATTCTCAGACAGGTAAGAAATATGCTGGCTTAGAAAGGAGGATTTCTTACTTCCATTTGTAAGAAATGAGGGAGCTTAACTGAGGGTGGAGTGACAGATATATGAATTCATCAATGTTTCTGAAGACTTTTATCAGTAGTAAAATAAAGGTATTTTGGGTTCTTTAATCAAGACTGCTGACTTCCTAAAGATTTTATCTTAATAGTTAGTAATCTGTGGTGTTCTTGAATGTTTTTTCCTGTTTAGATCATTAAGAGGAGTTTAGTTTTCTCTAATGATTTTTGTACATTATTGTTCCCAAGTGCAGAATAGAAAAGGCTGAAATGGACTTGGATTCCATATTTTCTTGATTTCTTTTCTTCCCTCAATCACAGAAGTCTTAGGAAAAATGCTTGTACAGCATTATTCATCTTTTAATCATCACCCCTGGGATATTGTCCTGCCAGATCTGTGCTAGGCATGAACTAACTTGTCAGCTTGCTACAAACACAGGCAGGGTAACTGAGGACTACCACCCTATTTAGATAAAGAAACCTAAGATGGGGTGTGGCTGACAAGATTGCTGAGTCTTCCAGGACAGACCTGTGGGGAATCTCATGGCAAAAACCACAGAGTCATGCTCTCAGGCTGAGGATCCCATCTGGCACAACCCTTGTGTGCTGCTACATCCTTTTTGCTGCCTGAGTATAGGCCAAAGGTGAAAGATTTTTGGAAGGCCTTTTCTTCTGCCAGAAGTGATTAATGGAAAGCAGACGGCCAGCAGATCAGAATAACAGCTTGAGTGCCAGGATCCTGCCTACAAAAAGTATCCTTGTGCATTAGGATTACTGAGTGCTGGCTTTTGTCACTTGAACATCTGTATCCTGCTCTGAGGATTTCAAAGCACATCTGAGATTCATCCTCTTGGAAAATGAAAACACAGTAGTCCCAGGCATGCCAAAGATTGCAGTGGGCTTAATCAGACAAGCCTATTATACTGCCCTGGCTTCTCAGAGAGCTTATTTAAAACAGTGAGAATATTTTCAAATCAGTCTCCTATATATAAATTCCTTAAGTAAGAAATCAGGACTACAATAGAAGAAAACAAACACATTACTAATAAAGCTGTCTATTTGTGCCTCCAATGAAGAGCTGAGTAAAACTAAACACAACAAAAAAAACCCCAAAACAAAACGCAACCCCCCCCCCATCCCCCTCAAAAAGCCAAACCCCAAAAAACCAAGAGAGAGGGAAAAACAATGTTTATGCAATTCTTCTTGGTCCAATGCATTGTGCAGTCTAAGCCAGCTCACAAAAGCCATATGAGCTGTGAGCTGCTGGCAGTGCCAGCTGCAGAGGCATGGAGAAGACAAGGCTGTGGATTGATTGGCAGGTTGGATACTGCAGAGAAAGGCCAGGGAGGCAGATGTATCAGAAAGCATCCACAGCAACACTTCACACTACTTTGTCAGAAGAAAGCTGCCAAGTATACTGAAAATGGTGCTGGAGGCATGAAAGCCTGGAACAGAATGTCCCCTTCCTGGGAACGACCACAGCTCAGCTGAGACACCCCAGGATGAAGTCCTACACAATATGACTCATGTTGTATTTGGCACTTAGGGCCCCCCCCCCTATGCTATATCTAAGCTAGTACTGAACACATGTTAACAGCCATATAATGGCACAAAGTTCAGAAGTGCACTGTACCTCTGAATCAGTTATCCTGGACTGGTCTCATGGATATACAGCCTGGAACTGCATTTGATGAATGCAAAAGCCATCTTTATTTTAGGAATTTTGTTTTTGTTATTTCTTTTTCATAACCTGTGACATTGTCAAAAATACTCAATTTCACAGGGTTTGCTTTCAAAGGGTAGATTCTTTGGCCTTTCCAGGCTTAAAAGTGTTTGAAAAAACCCACTTCGTTCACACTTGCAAAGTGCAGAAATTTCCATTTACTGCTGCTGGGTGAATTTTCAGTGATGGCAGGACCCTGGATGATGATGCCATCAAGCTGAGTCCTGTTAGGCTTGATGGAGCTGTTTCCTGCATCTAAACAGAACTGAGATCTCCATGTAAAGCATCTTGCAAGCTTTATCTTTCATTCTCTAGCTTCTACTTTAATGTTCTGTACAATAAATCTTATATTATTATCTTCTGATCTCATTACAGGCCTCTCCTATGAATATCTAACCTTGGTGGATGAATCTAGCACATGGAAGGATGACTTTTGGGTAGCTGCTGATTTAATTATACTGGAAATGCAGGATTGCTAACACCAACCATGAGACTCCCTGCGTAGCTGAATGTCTATTATCTCTATTACTTGCAACCTTGGTACAATATTTTTTTTTCTCTGAAAGAATTAATATAGCTAGGTTATTCTAATTAGTAGCTTTCTATTACAGTCATAAAAAGTTATAAATTTTGTCCCTCTTACCAGGAGAAATAGGGAGAAGCTGTACTAAAAAAGAAAGCACAACAGTTGAGGCCTGATTCAGAACTATAATTACTGTGGCTTGGTTGAATCTCCAGGCCTGTCTGCAAGAAGAATAGAAGTATTGAAGTAATTTTTTTTTTTAATCCTTTCCACAGGGATACCTGAGGTGGGATAACTTAAAGCAGTTTGGCACATGGGACCTGAGAAGTCAGATTTAGTACAAATAAGACAATAGAAAGGAAAGTTTCTGAGTTTCTCAGCTCCTGAAATGCACAGTCAAACATCCATTAACTGAGGCTTACCAAAACCATTTCTATTTCTCAGTTTCATGGGCCTTGTCAGACAAAAGTGCATGGATTCCCACAAGGAGACCCTTGGATGTGCTGGATGACTGTAATACTCCAATCTCAGTGTCACTTAGGAAGCATTATTAAGCTGTTGATGTTCACCTGGATAATACATTTGTAGACAACCACAGAACAGTAGGGTTTATAACATGTTCAATAATGTTCTAAAATATGGGAAGCTATATCAGAAAAAAAATTCAACTTGTTTCAAAATACATATTTTTACTATATTCATGAACTTAAATATGCAGTGTGTACCTAAGTTTTAATCAATATGCAGTTGGAAATGTGAAGTTAAAATGTATATAATAATTTATTGAATTGAATTGTAGTTCTTTGTTATATTCTATTTCTTAAGGTTATATTTTCTGTTTAAATCATGTGAGTTTTCCTGGAAATTTTCGTCCTGGATCTGAAAACATCCTACCAGAAAACTTTATCTCTACATGACAAAAATGGAGCAAAGACTCACTTCTCTCTTTGAAAGGATTCCTTCCTTGTGATCACTCCTTATGATCTATAAACCACGTGATATTTCTCTATATATGTCCTGGCTAGCTTCTTAATGTTTATTACTTCCTTAATCTGTTGCTGGGTTAATTGAATCATTGGCCCATGTCCTGCTGTGAATGCCCATCAGAGACAGAGGTCTGTTTGGCTGACAGCCCTCAGTGACATTTTTTAGAAATATGTATTTTGTGCATCATTACTTGCAGATCTTTGTCCTAAAGATCTGTCTTGTGTTCTGGTTGTGACACAGATGAAGTGAGTGACAATGAAGTTTTCCACAGCCTGCACCTGTGAGCCCATCTGCAACCACAGACTATCCATTTTCCACAGGCTTTTCAGGTCTCTGCAGCATATTGTATCTAAAAGCCAACAATTTTTAGCACTAACTACTTCTACTAGTAGGCAGTAGTGTCAGACAAATGTCTCTCCAAACCATAGCATAGGAGAATGTTTTTTAAATGCCTGAATTCTAAAAATGTGGTGAATGTGTTATCAGGGTATGCAATCAGTATGCCTCGACATGTCTTCCTTCCAAACAAAAAAGGGACAGCTAGGAAGTGGTTTAGTTTTATTTTAGAATGGTGCATGATTTCTCCTGGTGGTTTGGTTGTATACAGATAACATGGCCTCTTTAGACTGTCATATGTCATATTGTTGTACCTGTCTTGTTACCTGAATGTGGAGGATTTCAGTGTGTGTAGATTTTTAAGCAATATCTTATTTGTCTTGCTAATGCATTCTGTGTTAGTTTTACACCTGGGTATGCAAGTTTTTTAATGTGACATTAAAAACCGAAAGTTGTAGTTATGTAAGGGTTGGAAAGCAGGACAATTTTTTCAATGTTCACTTTGTGCTGGGCTGTACAGAAAAGTCAATGTCATTACTTGCTTTTTGCAGAAGGACAAAGAGTCTTAAAGAGAAGTGAAATTAATTGCTAGAGGTAAACCTGTAGTAAAGCCCTGGTTTCTTCATTCTTGTCAGCAGACACGGTTGCCCTCGTTCCTGTCACAGTTCATTATCCCCTTGTATTAGAACTTACTCGTGCTTTTTCTGTCTACCTTTGGGTTTTACACCCTTTTCTCTTTGCTCCTGAACACAGAAGGCATTTAGGGTTCTTATGCTCCTGAATGGTTACCTGTTAAGGGACTTTCCATTATGCTCAGAACCACAGCCAAATTTACAATACAGGGTTAAATTGTAGAAATCTCACTGGTTCAGCTGTGGGATGCAGTATGCATGGGTGCTCCGGGGAGATGGCTTAGACCAATTACATTAAGTGCAGAGATTAAGCGTGTGCCTCCATCAGTACACCCTTAACAGAAATCAATTGGCAGACTGTACCAGGGGAGATCCTTCTAAAGTTTATAGGTTGAGTGGGTGAGTTTTATTAGACAGCAAAAGGGCAATTCTTTCATGTGATGTCTGAAATACCCACCTCAACATGAAATGCACAGTCGTCTCAAAACATTGTAAGAACTATTTCAGTTGGGCAAACAGCAGTTTCCCCTTATAAAGCACTGAATATTTTAATCAAAACTTCTGAAAAATATTCTGACTTACACAAATTTCTGGACTAGATCCTCCAATGTGAGCAAATTGAGTCAATGAAATAAGGTATTACTAAAATAAGATATTTTACTGGTGATTAGGCAGATCTAATTATAAGAACCACTATCATCAGCTCTGCTGTGCTGAGTCCAGCACTGAGCACCTGGACACTAACTAGAACATGATTGTACATATACACAGTCAAATTTCTGTGAAAGAGGAAGAATCCACGACAGGTCTTTTTTTTTTTTTTTAATATGTGTGTGTGTGTGTGTGAGGGTGTGTGTTCTATTATCTTATATAAATGAAAAGGCAACCCTTAAAGGACTGGATGAATCACAACTGTTGGCAAAGCTTGCTTACTTTCCACATGCCGTGGAAGGGTGTGGACTACACAGTTTTTCAAGGAAATCATGCAGGCAGAAAAAGTAATTAACTCACTACTTGTGTATTTGTTAGCATGATTGCTGCCGGAATAGAGTTGTAGATAAATGACTTCTTGTAGGTTTGTCCTTATCAAGACAACCGTCTCCTCCCAGGTAACCAGCTGCGCCAGCTTGCTCCAGTCAAACTCCAGCTGATCGCAGACCAATCGGTTTTCGGTCAGCTCACTCTGCGCTGTCCGCTTCCCCGCGGGATGTGCTGCCGGCTGTGTGTGCAGGAGCGCTCGGAGTACTCCGGCACGCCTGTCTGTTTTTAGAAAGACGGTGCCAAGAGCCTGAGCTCCGTCTCTGCCGCTGTCTCCTTTCCCAAAGCCCGGGCTGTCTCCCAGCGCTCCCAGCTCCGTGCCGGTGCCGCAGCGCCGGCAAAGCCTGCCCTCCGCCGCCGGCGCTCCGCAAGGCAGCGCGCAGGGAGTGACACGGAGCGAAGCGCTCAGAGAAGTGCCGGCCCCGCCGGGGCTGCACACAGAGCGCCCGTGTTCGGCCGGAACTCCGCCCTTCATTCCCCCGTGCCCCTAGGATAAAACTGCGGCCACCCCACACTCCTTAAGGGTGTCCCACTCCCAGGGGTCCCAGCAGTCGCACCCAGAAGCCAAACGCGAGAGGCGCCGCAGGGCGCGGGACCCGCTGGCCAGCTCGACCTCGTCCTGTCACACAGCATCACCATCCTTCCCGCAGCGCTTCTGCTGCCAAGAATCTCCTGCTTTCACCTTGTTTAATGACCCATCAATCTTCCTTCCCACCCAGAGGGAATGGTGCCTTTCGGCCTCCGCAGCCAAGGCACGTTCTGTGTCAGAGCTCAGCCAGCCTGGCCCGGCTGAAGCTTCCTCCCAGCCCGAGCCATTTGGGGCAGGGGCGAGGTTCCAGCAGCCTGAACCCTCTCCAGCCGGGCTGTTGCAAATGGCCTGCCATCACCGGCTATGCTTTAACACCTGCTACAAACAGGCACCTTAGAAAGAGAAGTGACCTTAAGAAAGACCTACTCTCAGGGAGAAATTGATTGAAGTGTGGATTGGTATGACAGCAAATATTATTAGGATTTTTGGACTGTTAATTTTTGAGAAGGAAACTTAGTCCTTCAAAAGCAAATGGCCAACAACATGTGCTATTACTGTAGAGATGCTCTCGGGTTCAGAGCTGTTCATCAGAGCAGTTTACAGTAAAGACCATCAGCAGAATACTCTGAGCACAGTAGGGACACCCTGTAAATAATGTGAAAAGTTGTGAAGCCAGGGTAGCACTTTTTTTCTCAGAGAGGGATTTGCCTGGGGGCAAGCTGTTTTCTACTCCTCTCTCCCCCCTCTCTAAGCCCTCTTCTGAACACAGCACAAAACTCTTTTTTTGTAAACAGTCCTGTGCACGTTCTTCCTCCACGGCTCAGCTTTGCTTTGTTTCCACCAAGGTGCTATTTACGACATTTAGGTTTAGCCCTGGAGTTGCTTCAGTGAGAGACAAGGCCATAAAAACATTGCTCAACATCTTGTGCACCTGCGTCCCTCACTGGGTCAAGCTATACAAGGAGAAAAGCAGCGTCGTAGAGGCAACCAAATTCTTTTCAGCAGATTCAGTCTTGGAGGCTGGCTCTGCAGTAATTCCTTTGGTGTAAAGTGCCCTGGGTTTTCTGGGACCTGTGATCCTCATTCAACTGCTTACAAAAAACTTGAGATAACTGAAAAATTTGTAACCTCTAAAACTAAGTGCCATGCATCCATTTGACACAGTAGCTGCTACAGCCTTCACCATGAGCAGAAATGTCAACAATACAGCATAAATGAGTAGCTGGTCTCATGCTTATTTCAGGTGAGAACTATTGCACCAGTCTCTCAATCCTACTGTTCCGTGTAAGTGATTTGGAACATTGGGCGTATCTCTTTGAGTTTCTCAGTGAGATTTGTATTAATTGTTGTGTTTTGCTTACAGGTCAGTATTTGATTGTGTGACTGCCCCTCCCTTTCTTGGATTTATCCTCTGCGAAGAATGAAGCCTATTAATTAACTTTTTTCAAGGTGTCAGGACACCTGATGGTTTGTAAATCTATAAGGAAGATAAAAAATGTCTTATTCTCTGAAGAGAAAAAAAACCCCGACAACAAAAAAAATCCTAAGGCAATGAAAACTGCAAGAAAAAGAAAAAATAAGGAAAAAAAATATTATCAACCAAATTAAAATTCAGAAGGATGAGTAAGTACAGGCTCTTCTGCATGTTTTTTTTTTTTAATTATTATTATTTCAGTTTCTTCTTGCTCTTTAACACATGCCTCTTATTACTTATTTGGGAATAAGGTGCTCTTTAGTGTTGAACATGTACTAGAAGAGTGTGCAGCGTCGCCACAGGCCATACCAGGAAGGAGTGGACTTTTAGTTTGCTTTGCTTATAGAGCTATGAGCAACCACCTTTCATTAGTTATGTAGTTATGCTTTGTGTCTCCATTAGTCTTAGTAGGGACTGCAAAGAAGTTGGTTCCCTTGCTGACTTTCTCAGCCCTAAAATCACTGGTTAATATTAGCTGGTATTCCTCTGAGGTAAGGTATTATCTCTATCAGATCATTTAAATCCGTTAGCTCTGTGTGGACTGCTTTAAGAGTGTCTTAGAATCTGGTTTAAGTTAAACTTCTTCCTAGTCGTTTAAACTAAAATGAAAGGCGGTTACTTAAAACTGCTCAGGAAGAAAAAGGGAAAGGCATTAAGTCTGTCAGTCTAAAGGATCCTGGCAGTACGGGCCTCTGCTGGTTGCTCTGCTGGTCACAGTAAGTCAGCTGCCTGGGAAAGGAAAATCTGTTTGCAGTGTGAAAGTCCCTCCTATGCCTCTCAGATTCCCCAAAGCTGTTTTCATGGGCCATGTCAACTTATGGGGTACTATTTTAAGGATGAGCTGTTTTAGCATAAAAACAAAAGCTCTCTTATCTCGGGGAACAGAGGGTTTTTTACTTCTTCTACCCCTGGGGTAAAGTTTCTCATCTCTCTCCATTCAAGCTTTTCATTGGAGTACAGCTTTTCAGCATCCACACGCTCTAGCACGAATGCCCTTTTCTCATGGGCTGCAGGTGAATGCTGTCTCCCCCCATGAACTTCATGAATTACAGGGAAAAAAACAAGTCTGATATATCAAAAATATATCTTCACCGTAGCCTCACAAAAGAATTTCAGCCCAAGACTAAGGCATCTCCTCAATCCCCTCCCATCTAGAATTTGACTCCTTCTTTACTGACTTCAGTGTCCCATGTTGTTTTCTCTGTGTGTCTTCACCCTTTCCTTTTCCTGATTCAGGAGAGAATTACTGTTCTTAGGTTGATTTGTTCTCAAGCTTTATCAACAGAAACTGTTTTTACAGAGTTCCACAGTGCTGAAAGGTTGATCTCATCGAGGCTCTGTGTCGGGAAAATCTCTCACCATGCCTCTTGCTGCTGGGCACATGGTCTGTGCTGTGCAAGCTGCCACTGTGCGAGCTGTGCTGCCTGCCAGCTCCACTCTGGGCCTTTTCTTCATGCGGAGAGCCAGAAATAAGAAAAGCTGCTGCCGCCGTTTTTGTCCTTCTGCCCACAGCATGGCTGGCTAGAAGCAGCTGAATAAACAAAGTTAATTGCACGCCATGCTGAGGCAGCCGCGGCCATGTGCCATTGTCATGGTCACACTGATTCTGGCTCTGTAGTCCAGGCCATGGGGCTGCTCCCAGACCAGGCCGGCGGTGACCACTCCCAGCCTCAGGGCCGTCCCCAGTGCCGGCTGCGGGGCCACTCTCGGCGCTGGTCCTGGAGTAAAACAAAGTTCATTTGCAAGCCATGCTGAGATAGCTGCGGCCACAGGGCGCTGCCCCAGTGGCATGGTTGCTCATGGTGTTGGGATAGTCTTGGTGGCATGGCCTGGCAGCAGCACAAATCTCAGATGAGCTGCGCACTGACCAGGTCACGCGAGCCCAGCCCAGCCAGGCCTGGCCCAACCCGGCTGCATGGGGTCAGGTCTGCCAACTACGGCTTCAAAAGCCGGAAGCCAAGAGAGCTTCCCCAGGCTTTGTTCCTTTTTAAAGGTGCTTTTCTGCAGAGGCGTGTTCAACTCTTTTGTTTAATGGATGTCAACCCTCAAACCCAGGCAGCTGATTGGCTCTTCTAACCCAGGCAGCTGATTGGCTCTTCTAACCCAGGCAGCTGATTGGCTCTTCTAACCCAGGCAGCTGATTGGCTCTACCAGGCCCCTGGGGACCACCCCTCCAACTGCTAACAGACCCGTTAAACCACCACAGCAGCACAAACCTGTAAGAAATAGTGTAAGAACTGGATAAGCTTAAATGATACCTAAATGATACCATTTGCAGCTCAGGGATTTCCTGACTCCAAACAGGCTATACAGCCGTAAGTAATTCTTGAATGGATTAGGAATCAGTAATCCTTGCTGGATTTCTCTTCCACAAGCCTGTCTAGTTTCCCTTGGAGCCCATATAAACATTTAGCTTCCTGTATCAGGTAATTCCACTGGATTGCACTCCTTCGTAGAAAAAGCCCTAGGCTTTATTTGTTCTGAATTTGTTTCTTGATAGCTTCAACTATTTCCCACCCTGCTGGTGTAACCCTGCTGGTTACACTTTCGTAACCTCTGCTATATCCCCTAAGTCAGGTTGTTTCAGAATGAGGAGTCCTAAATCACTTAGCTGTTCACTGCTAGACCTTTTGTAAGGCTTCTCCAGTGAATCTTCAGCTGAAGGTCTGCATCCGGAGGGGCAAGCAAACAATGACTTCAGGCTCGTGTCAGAAGTGAACGTAAGTTATCTAAACGGTTTGGTGAACACTAGTAGGTACTGTAGCCACTTGCTCTCTTTTTGTTGCTAACATACACTACTTCAGTAATTGTGATTATAAATCATGAAGAGAGAAGCAGAGTTTGTGTTCAAATGGCAGTAAACTTATTGACCTGTGGGTTGTTTTTCTCCAAGTGTTCTTCTCTACCAGTAAAACATGTGACTGTGATGTCAGTTATACATAAATATGGCTGCATTCATACAAAATGGTAACAGTTCAATGCAACTGGCCCCAAAACCTGAGAGCTGCTGAATTCCAATAGAAAACCAGCCCATTCAGAGGGAGTGCACCTACATAGGAGGTGTGTGCACCCGAATGGTATGAGGAGATTACTAAGAAGGAAAGTCCAGAGTGAGTCAGAAGGTTTGGTATTGCAGACCTGAAGCTGTGCCTTTTTGGTGCTCTGAGCTTTAGAAGATGTGCTGAGAGAAATAAGGCATGGTTGTTCGAGGCAGGGCAGGGGAAGAGTGAGTAAAAAACACTGGCAGGCAGAAGCTGTTGCTACAGAAGACTGAAGCAATAATGCAGAGCAGTCTGTGTCTGTTGTCTGTCTCAATGTCTCAATTATTGCTTCTGCCTTGTCTTAAAAAGCAACTCATNTGCTTTTGCCTTGTTTTAAAAAGCATCTCATTTATTGTTTTTTTTTTTTTTTTTTTTTTTCCTCAGGGCAGGGCAGTAATTGCTTTCATAGATTGCTAAAAATAAAGCCAAACCATTACTAAAATATTAATCTTTAAAGGAAAAAAAATGGTGGAATGCTGATGTCTCCTATAAGCAACTGAACTTTTATTAAGAATGAGTTTATAGGACTGGTATGAATAATAAATGCACATCTTTAAATAATGAGCAACCTATTCCACAATCTATTTTTACTTAATCAGATCTCTATTTATTCCTAATAAGTGTTTCTATGTACAATAAGACTTTTCCTACTGTTATTTATTTTCTCAATATATGGCTTTCCTTCTTGATTCATCAACACATCTGTCTGTGCAATGCCCAACTGTATTATCTAAAACGGTCAAAATGAAATGTCTCTTGGGTTGTTTGATGTCAAAGTAGTGGACTTGCACACACACACACAAAATCTTTTGCTTTTGATATAACAAGCAGGTGCTGACTGGCACTATGTTGGGTCTTGCTGCTAATCTGTTCTCTTCCTAATATAAGGGAAAATTACCATTGTACCATGTGTTCTGGAAAATGAATTGTGCTATTATGAATTTTTGTATCACACAAATATGTTTTTATTTGTAAATGAGTTTTACTTTCTTGAGGAATTTGAGATCATGCCATAATCCAAAAAAGGAGAGAAGAACATGAATTTTAGAAATTCGTGCAGTTCCTCGGCCTTGCAATGGTCTGCATTGGTGACTCGGCGATTCCTCCTGCAGAGCTGTGCAGTGCCTGCTGCATAACAGTCGTGTGACTGTGTTGTCCAGCTATGATTTATGGTCAGACAGCACTCTCTAGGAAAGGTTTCTGACAGTTATTGCTTCTCTTGGCCTGAGACACACGCTGGCTCTTATCGGAGGTGCCTGTGGTTGGTGACTGAAAGATGTAAAAATGGAGCTTAGGCAAATGGAAAGTCTGTGGCAACTTGTCTGCAGGAGGGACCAAACCTTGTTAGATGGAACGCAACGGCCAGACCAGCAATGGGACAGCCATGCTGCGGCGTGTCCCTGCGTGTCTGTGGCCGTCGGGAAGCAGCAGCAGAGCATGTGAGGGGTGATGTGTTCAGCGGCAGCGGGGCAGCAAAGGCGAGCAGCCCTGCGGAGCGATGCTGAGCACTGCGTCGTGGCCCAGTGCTCCGTGCGTGCTGTTCCCTGGAGAAGGGAAAGGGCTCCTGGGGGCTGTACGGAGAAGCGGCTGCGCCCACCAAGCGCCATCTGCACAAAGGCCGCTGGCTCTCCGCGGCTGCCCCAGCTGAAGGGCGTCTCCAGTCCCAGAGCGGGAGGCGGGTGGATGACAGGTAGTTTCCCGGGAAGGGCAGCAGCGCATGAATCCTGCTTTATGTACAGCCGAGAGCCACCCATTCCCAAGGGGAGAACATTCCCCTGCACGCCCCAGGGCGGAACGCTCCCCGGTGTGACTGCCACGGCCGCTGCGCAGCACCGCCTGGCCCGCGGGCGGCCCCGGCCCCTGCACC
>VYXD01013260.1:1112528-1128022 GCA_013397195.1 Hylia prasina | reverse complement strand
GGGCCTGGGGCCGCGCTCGGCCCGGCCCTGCCCGGGCTGCGGCCGCATCCCCGCTCTCCCCTCGTTGCCTTTCCCCTCTGGGAGGCGCTGCTTTACTACCCCCGCCTTCGCTTCTGAGCCGTAGTCCATTTCCAGACCTTGTCCTTTAAGTTATATTGGCCTGGCCAGTATTAGGCTTGCGTGTCCACCTCCGGTCTGTAAGTAGGGAGAGAGTTAATGCAACGGTAAAGGAGGTGGCTTTTCTTTTTTGATAAGCTCTGTGTAGTATCAGTGTAAGCCTGAAGGTCACAGTCTCTCCGATGTATTTTTAACAAGATCATTTTTAAATAATCTCAATTTTTTTTCTCTTGCTGTTTGTTGAGATACTGGCGTAATTTTGTTGTAGTTGTTGTTTTTTCAAATTGTGTGAGTACAGCTTTAGTTTATCTATTACAGGCTGATATGGTTTGTAGTTTGATTTTGAATATCTTGAGATCTTAAAATTGTTAGAAATCTTGGTAGAGGTCTGTGGCATTCCTTAATTGTAGGGCGTGAGAGTTTTGAAATACAAAAGTTTTTCATGGAGAACTGTGATGTAGTAATTCCAATAACAATACATTTTTCTTGGGGTGATTCTTTGTTTCTTTTTATCGAAGAGGAAGGCAGGATTGTGGCTCTGGAGTAGCCGATTAATTAAACTTTTTTCATCACGGTGGCATGAAACAAAGATCAGGGTGGAGCTCTCTCTTGGCTCAAGTATATTGTGTACTTCAAGTCGATTATTTTACAGCTTTTACAACAAACCTCTAGTAACTAAATGATGCTTATTGTTTAGTCACTTCTAATAGTTTTTACGTGAAAGATGCTTCAAAATAGGGTTGAAAAAATTACTTGTGATTGTAAGAATTTGCAAACCTAGCTAACATTGAAGGACACAGGATGGATTTTTTTATGGCCCTATTTTCATTTAATGAGTGACACTGCTGTAACACTGGTTTATCAGGCATTTAGTATATCTGAAATTAACTCTTGGTTTCCTATTTTGTCCTCATCCATCCCTGTCAGTATTACAGTATTAGAACAGCAGCGTGACAGTTGTACTCTCTTCCAACATTTTATTACAAAACTTGCATTTGTAGGCTGGAATGTCTAACAAATACTGGCTGGTTTCCCTGAAGTGGTAAGGATGCTTAACTAGGCCAGATAAAACGGCAACATCCTTTTTACTGTAATAATCCTCTGAATTTTGACACTGATACAAGTTTGTTAACTTCTCAGGACGTTTCTGCTAAGCATAAATCTCTTGTCTGTCCTGGTTGTCTAGTCAGATTGGAAACATTGAAAACAAAAGGGAAAAGCTCATTTATTTACAGTGTAAAAACTGTCTGTGCTAAAGGCTAATATAAATCTTCGCAACTAGAAATAATTATTCTGACAATGCTAGTTAAAGGTGAGATCTGTTCATTAAGGGAGATATGTAGCTAAACCTTCTCCATAGTTGAACTAAATATATAAAACCAGTTATTGAAAAATGTGGGGTAGAACTCTACAGGCGAGAGTTCTCACACTCCCTTGTAATTTGGTCTATGAGCTGCTTCTTTTTATGGAATGAATAATAGGAACCATTCAATGGCTTGTCACTGGGATTAGGGTCTGTTCTACAGACTTGAACTTGGGCTAAGCCTCTTTAAACTTCAGATGCTCTGAGCCATTTTCATGTCTCTTCTAAAATTTTTTGATGTTTAGTTTAATTCCCTGGAAAACCAGACTTCTTCTTGAGCAAGTGATAGCTGCCTTGATATAGTGACCTGGTTGTAGAGTTTAGACATTTTTGCTAAAGAAGTTTTTCTGAGTTCCTGTGTATGTGTGTGTGAAACTGAGTGTAAATATTATTCCTCAGAGGATGTTGAAATTATCCCCTTAGGACAATAGGGAGCTGAAGTAGGGTGCTCTGGAAGACTGCATTATGAATTTTAGAAAAATAAGAAACAATTTTCTGCCTTCCCATTGATTGCTAAAGTAGTTGGTGGGTTTTGTTTTTTTTTTTTTAATAGTAGCAGTTCATATGGTTTGGCTGTATATGGCAGGTAAACTAGTGTTTGGAAGTTAACACGTGAGAACACTGCCCTTGTTATTTTTCAAGTTCTAAAGATAGTTTTTTCATTTACTTAAAAAGAAAAAATCAATCCACCACACAAAAGGAGATAAAAAGTCAATTACGTTAATCTGACTCTCTCAGCTAAACAAATGTGACATATCAGTTTGAGAAGATAAGATTTTTGTTTGCATGTGTTTAGCCTTTTCATGGCCTTGTCTAGCTAGTTTCAGTTTTCCCCCATACCTTTTCCTACCTGTCACTGCATGGGGGGATTTATTAATATGCTCTGTTTTCTATACTTCACAACTTTAAAATAGAGGGCCTCTGTAACAGCAGCCTCCTGCTTTGAAATCACGGGAAAACAGTCTTTTAGGGAGGTACAGATAAGAGCATATGTTCCCAGGGAGGAGGGTGATACAGGCCTGGGTGAGACCTTAGCCTGCTGTCTGTCCATGAGGCACAGAGCTGGGCCATAGCTCATCTGCAGTGACAGGTTCTTTAACAGCGAGGTTGCCAGAGGCTCCCTGTCTGAGAAAGGCACTTGGAAAGAGATCTCTTCTCACAGACCCCACACTCCTCCTACTTGGATGTTATAAACTAACAGGGCAACTTCCCAAACTTAAACTCTTGTATGTTATCAGATTGATTGCTGGTTAATGGCATTAGATTTTCTTCTTTAAATTGTATGTCTGCCATGTAAAATATGGGGCAAAAATGATATTGGAGAGCAGATATGCTCTCCTTTTACATTTTCAAAACTAAAACCTTGTGGGTACTTTCAGATAGTTTTCATAAGCATGCATCAACTTTGACTTTGTAGAACTTCAGGGAATAGCTGTCTGCATTACAGCTTTTTAGGTTTCATGTGTCCAGGTTTTTTTGGCAGTAACCATGCCAACTCTGGACATGTGAGTTATTAGTTAATTTCTGGTAATGAAGGATGTGTGGAGAAATCTACCTGAAAAATTAAGAACTGGGTGGTCTTGTAACGCCTTTTCTCTCCATAAGCCGAGAAAACATCCCATGTTCACAGTGGCCTTCACCGAAAATCTGGCTGTTTCATGGAATATTCCAGTATCATATCTATTAATTTTAAATATATAATTATATCTGTTAATTGCCTTTATGTAGATGAATCTGCCTTAAAGACTATCTTGAAGGAATTGAAGTAGCATTTTTTTGTGTGTGCAGTGGCAAAAGGTTCATTATTAATTAGCCCTTTTCCTTTCAGCTCCAATGGCGATTCCTCCATCATATGTAGATCTTGGCAAACCTGCCAGAGATATCTTCAATAAAGGATATGGTAAGAATAGTACCTTTTATAAGTGGTGTTAGAGGTGCAACAATGAAATGCCTTTTTAAGTCTTTATGGAAAATTGAATGATCAAATGCCAGTGTTTGGGAGAAGCAAGATGTGCTGTGTTTATATCTTTAGCACCAACTAACAGAGCATTGAAGGCTTTTTGTGGGCTGTTTTAATGTGAAGGCTGTTAAATCTTACTGCTCGAGCCACATAAATGTCAGAGGTGTACAAGTATGCAAGAATGTAAACAGCAAGTGTAGTTTAACTTAGGAGCACACTTTGTTTACTGGTCTGTCTGTGCCACAACATTTGCTGATACAGAAAGGGTTATATACCAGTGTAATGTTGTAGCCTTTTTTGGACTAGAAAGAGGAATGGCTGTTGGGATAAAGAATCCTTCCACGTCTTAAAATGCTTTAGTACTAGACAGCTGCACAGTTAAATCATTCTTTGTCACAGTGCTGTTTCTTTCTGATCTTTGGAAATGTGGTTTTTTTTCACTAAGACCCATTGCACACCTCTCTGGATAACAATGTGAATTGACACTCCCACAAAACTTACATTGCAGTTCCAGTGGTTGTGTATTTCCCAGTGACTTTGCTTTTACAGTTTTTTATTTTGAGATATTTCGTCTTGGCGCAGAAAGAGTCATTTTATGTGTTGGGATAGCTCTTTAAAAAGCATTGACTATAAAAACTGTTCCATTCCAGAACAGAAAATAATGTGTTTCCTTTTGGAAGCATCATTTGGTAGTTAAATGTACTTGTGTAGAACTGAGAGGCACTCCCCTGTCTTGTTTTGGAGAGGCCTCCTTTACCTGCTGTGGCATCTAAAAGTTGAATGTTGCTGAAGTCAATCTATAGATATAATTTATATATGTGTGTATATGTGGTACACTGCTGAGACTGCCTGAAAGATCACCTTATTGAAAAATGTGCAGCGCCTTAGTTAAGACCTAATCATATAACTTTGACTTCTGTTTTTATAAGGTTTTGGGTTGGTGAAACTGGATGTGAAAACAAAATCTGCAAGCGGAGTGGTGAGTTTAAGTAACTTTTATTAATTTTTTTTTTCTAGCTATGTTCTGACACTTAGTTAAAAGGGGCACATTTCAGATGGTGTTAAGTATTTTATAGGTTATATGAATGATAAATATCTGGCATTAGATAATTTCAGAATCCCCTAAAGATCTGAATCTATCAGGAATATTGCCTTGTTCAGTCATCTTTGTATAATAAAAGGGTTTATTATTTGTCCCCGGTCTTACATGTGAAGGTGAACAAGTAAAGTATTTTAATACACCAATTATAGTATGCAGATTTTATTTCTGAAGTACCTTGTGGTACTGTTTGGTGGAAATTTCTGGCATCTTGATTGTTGTATGAAGTAGTTGGCATTGAATAAGCATGTTGAATCTTTGGCTCCTCTGTCTTCCATGCAAGATGTCTTGTCACGCAAGCAGTGCCCCCTGTAACTTTTATCTATTTATAGAACAGACTTTGCAAGATATAAAGGTAGATTTATTTTTTTTTCTCCCCATAACTGGAGCCTGAGCAGTGTAACTTGCTGTTAGAAACAAGGTTTGTGGGTTATGTGCTCTGTTTTTTCTAGAAGTCTGTATGCCAACTGAAGCACCGTTTGCAAGAGCCCTATTACAGAGGTAGTTGTTCTTAGTGTAGCTTGTTTCTTTGGGGGACTACTAGTTATGCTGGTAAAACTCTCTGCAAAATCCAAGCCCTAATGTGAATCCTGTATCAGTTACAAGCCATCCTTCCTGGGAGGAGAAACTGCTGGCATATATGTACTACTGATGTTTTAAAGCAGAGAATAGAGAGAATAGAATAATTTGCTTCTCCTGAAGCTACTGCCCCAATGGTTACAGTCACATAGACCCTGTGCAGTAGGAATGGCACGAAGCAAGAAGTTAAAGCTGAGGGTATTTGTGTAATTCCCATCCCTTCCCAAGAAACAGACCTACTGTGTATGGTGTAGTGGGTCACTAACGTAATAGATGTGTCTTGGACGTGGTCAAACTTGGTCAGCCACCATTAAAGAAAAGTCTCAGCTGTGTTTGTTTTCTGCTCTTGGGGCTTTTGCTGTAAGAGTGCTTAAGGACTTGTGGTTTCAAATCTGTGTTTCCTTCTGGGGAAGGTGAGTGTGAGAAGTCTGTTTGAAAATAATGTTGTGTACGGAGGAAGCAGAGATCAAAATGTTTATGTGTTTTAAAAACTTGAAATAATGGTCATCTTAAGTAATAAGGGCAATAAAGTGCACTGGAAAGACCTCTTTAACAGGCGTTTGCAAACCTGGCTTCCACTTCTAATTACCTTCAGTTTTTGAATAGTGGTTACACAGAAACTATTCATTCTGTTCATCGTGAAAATCCAAATAGTGAGAGACATCAGTGATTACTTCTTTAATAAAGAAATGTGAGTGATACTCTTGACTTCTAAGTTAATTTCAAGAATTCCAGGTCAGATCATACTATACTATAAACTCAGCCTGTTTGCTTAGCTCCCACTTCAAGTGTGGCTGTTGTTTCTGTGTGTCACTGAACCAAAGTGCCAGAGCAATAGGAATTTTATAGGTGTCAGTAAAAGGTGTATCTGTGGCTGGTGTGAAAGGCAGTGCATTGGGCAGATTCAGAAATCTTTAAAAAACAGTTAAAACCCCAACCCAAACCAAAAAGAAACCACCCACACCACCCCCAGTTTGAAAAATGATGCCATTCTGTGACATTTTACAGTTGCACACTATCTTCAGAGATAGTTGACAAGAGTAATGAAAATACACATGTGATTTTTAAAGAATTTTTCTGGAGTTCTAATATGTGCCTAATAGTGTTCTAGGCTCTTGGTTTGATTTAAATTGCTCATTGGGAGTATCAAACTGAGCCTTATATTTCAAGAACTTGTTGCTGCTTTAGAGGAGAATATTTATGGTGGCTACTGTCTTGCTTTTGTGTTAATAGGACGCCCTGTACATTTTGTAATAGTGGCAGGAGCACTGCAGTTGAGATGGGGATTGTGGGGAGGCGTCCATGTGGTATGAGTCAGTAATTCTTCTTGGCTGTGCCGTTCCCCCCTATCCCCTGCAAGTTGTCTCCTGATTCTGAATTTTTTCCATATAGCAAAAAGATCTTAGTGCTTGCTGAAGGAAACACTGTGTAATGCTTTCAGGTTCACATGTCTCTTCTGTGCTTTTTAGGAATTCACAACATCTGGTTCATCGAACACAGACACTGGAAAAGTGAATGGGAGCTTGGAGACCAAATACAAGTGGGCTGAGTATGGTCTGACTTTCACAGAAAAATGGAACACAGATAACACTCTGGGAACAGAAATTGCAATTGAAGATCAGGTAATAGATTATGAGAATATTTATTTGTTTTTCTTTTGTGTAAGAACTGAATTTATAGCTTTATCTTATCTTCTCCCCCCTTCAA
The DNA here is from genome assembly GCA_013397195.1 of Hylia prasina. NCBI lineage: Eukaryota > Metazoa > Chordata > Aves > Passeriformes > Sylviidae > Hylia > Hylia prasina. The sequence continues at coordinate 1,121,197 of VYXD01013260.1, read as the reverse complement.
TTAGATTGCCAAAGGCTTGAAGTTGACATTTGATACAACTTTCTCACCAAATACAGGGTAAGAATTGTTAACGTTTTTACCTTACTTAAGGAGTAACAGCACCCATGGTCCATTGATCTGGTCTGTGATATTAACAGAGCTGTTTGTATGGTTTGCTGTTGATCCAGCTTAGCAAATCCCAATGCTAAAGGCTTCTGCTCTTTACCATGGCATCGCTATGGGGTTAGTATTGCACATTGCACAGCTTTGCTTGTTTTCTGGGATAGAAATACCTGGAAGATTGCAGGAAACATGAAACTGCTGCTACTTTCATCAGAAAATACCTGTTTGCTATAGCCCTGGGTGCTCTGGATGGGCTGGCTGTACTTTTGCCTGGTCCAGGGTATGCATGTGCAAGGCACTTAGATACGTTGTGGAGAGTCATAGCGCTTGATTTTGGCAGGTCCTTGAGGAAGATCATGTATGCTTGTCTTAAGATAACTCTTTTCTCTGTTTCAGAAAGAAAAGTGGTAAAATTAAGTCAACTTATAAACGTGACTGCGTAAACCTAGGTTGTGATGTTGACTTTGACTTTGCCGGGCCTGCAATCCATGGTTCAGCTGTCTTTGGTTATGAAGGCTGGCTTGCTGGTTATCAGATGACTTTTGATAGTGCCAAATCAAAATTGACAAGAAATAATTTCTCTGTGGGTTACAAGACTGGAGACTTCCAACTGCACACTAATGTGTAAGTACTGAAAAGACACCAGCTCTCCAGAAGCAGGCTTTACCTTTCCTTCTAGTCAAAATATAAATGCTTGAAATATCAAGAGGTTCTTACAAGGCCATTAGTGCAGTGCATTTTTCTATAGGAAACCCTAAATAAATGCAGATGATACTTTGTATCTCTTTTTCAAAACAGTAAACACTTGTGGCTGGTTAGCACTTGCAGCATATGTGATACAGCTTGCCAAATACTGAAGAACCTGCAAATTGGAAGTGCAGTACTTCTGTTGTGCAAAACTGATCATAATGCTTTTTCTGGCTATCCCATTATATTGAGTTGTATCAGATTACAATTTAAGGACAATTCAGATTTGTTAGAGGTAGTAATTATTGTTGCATTAATGCTGTAGTAGTTTCTAGAGTAAGACTAGGGCTTTGCCTCTGGACGTTTTGTGGAGGTTCATCTTGCCTGTCAGGAATTAAGAGTGCATGAAACTGTAAACAAGTGTACGACATCTTTCTTCAGACTTTCTACCTTTAGATCTTACTTCAGAGCAATCTGATCAAAACCTACTGAAAAACATGGTGTTTTGAATCCAAATTAATAAAATTGGTGGTGTTCTAGTGTGTTTAGATAGTTAAAAATTTTTGCTTTTGAAGGGAAAGGATAGGGATTGTTTTTGTCTAAATTCATGGAAATTGAGGAATAGAGGAGAAAACTATAAAATAGTTTAGAGTCTGGGCTGTAAGAATTCAATTTCAATTTACTAATGTAAAACATTGTGACAGATTTTTGAAAAGCTTTCCGGTTCTCTTGGAGTTCTATGTATTCAATAATCATATAATTCAGAAGGTCCATTTTGTGACCATTAACGCATATCAGTCAGTTTTTTAAGAATGTGGTTGGGAATGTTGTTCAGGGACTTCGTTTGACAATTAACATGAGAATTAGCTGTAGCACTCTGACATACCTTTTTATTTCCATCAATTACTGCTGTTTAATTTTGCCCAGAAGCCTTTGTTCGTCTCCCCTTCTCCTGTCAAAAAATGTGGAACAACTCAAACTTTTGAAATTCTTATTTGAATAAAAATCTGAAGTAGTTAAAAAAAGCAGGGGGGGGGGGGGGGGGGGGGGGAAGGAGTGGATTATGCAAATAGCAAACTAACTTTTCTCTTAATTTGTGCAGCAATGATGGTTCCGAATTTGGTGGGTCAATTTACCAAAAAGTGAGTGAGTATCTTGAAACTGCTGTAAACCTGGCTTGGACAGCAGGTAGCAACAGCACTCGCTTCGGCATTGCAGCTAAATACAAGTTGGATTCCACTGCTTCTATTTCAGTAAGTATGGCTGTAACCTGAAGGGTTGTGCAAAGTACAGTGTACTTTCAGTTACTGTGAATCTGTGTGTTATTAGTACAAAATAGGCTGGGAGGCCTTGTAGGAATTATAGTCCAGGCAGTAACCATGATAATGTATAATTAAACCAGCAGTGTTTAAATTCTGTAATGTTGCTTACAGCAAAGTCTCGTAGAATTGGACTGTCAAATGTACTTATGTTAGGGATCCTACTGTATTTATTAAAAGACAAACACACAAAAAAAATTGTTTCTGATTCTCTAAGTTCACAGATTTTTTTTAAAAACCAGTTTTTGGGGAGCTCTGTCACATTCTCATGGTGAGAACTCTGGCAATACTGGTTAAAAATTGATAAGCAGCAGTTTCCTGTATGTTACAAAGTTGGAATTATTCTGTTGAGGAAGTGATGCAAAGTGATATAAATAATTTTGTACATATTGTTTATGGTGATATTACAAAACCTTTGCTGCGTGACTGATTGGACTTGCAAGACACTAATTACTGTGGAATAATATGAACATGGAGGAGTCTTCTGATGTGGCATTTTTTGGGAGACTGGTGGTAAATGGCTCTGGCCTTCTGAAAAAGGGGAAGTGGTGAAGTTCACCTGTGAAACCACATTCCAGTAACAGTTCTCCCTGCCCTTACATTCCCTATGCTCTTAAATATGTTATTGCTTCAAAATGTTGCTGCTTCAGCTGTAAGTTGAGTAGCAAGGGCATAGCTGGAAGGAGAGAATTCATGAAACACAGGTGTACTGAAAGAGCAGAAATTTGGTTAAACTGATAAGGGCAGTGTTGTCATAGTTAGTCTAGATTCTGAATGTTAACAAGTAACTAATCAGTGACAACATTTCAGTTGCCTTTTTTTTTTTTTTTATTTAGGCAAAAGTGAACAATTCTAGTCTAGTTGGAGTGGGATACACCCAGACCCTGAGGCCAGGTAAGAACTATCATGTGAATTATGTCACATGTATATTATCTTCCATGCATCCTAAAGAAAATAATTGAGATCTCTGCATTTATATGCAGTTTTTTTTCCTTCAGAAATTCTTTTTCTCTGAAGGCCAACTGGATATTTTACAGTATCTTCAGTCATACATCAAACCTTTATCTTAACAAGACAAACTCTATTTTTTCTAATGGTATTAATGTATTATATTCTTCACTGATCTGTGCAGGAGTGGACTGTATGATGTTTGACAGCTTAGCTTTAGGCTACGAAAAGCATGTCTTCTTTTTTGGCACTGCTTTGTCCAATGATACCATGTTGAATGATAGCAGGTCTTCAAATTATGATTGTCAAAACCCCACACTTCCTGCTCTTATTTAGTAAAAAAACCCTCCAGAACTTAACTTGTTCTGCTTAAGTGTGCAAGCACCTGTTAAGGCTGTATTACCATCGGTTGGTTCCTTATTTGAAAAATCTAGTTTCATTCCATCCCTTTATAGGTAGGAGTGTCTGTCTCTGCACAGTTGTCCTCCTCCTTTGCCTGTCTTAATGCAGGAAAGGGGAACTCTTGTGTATTCAGCAATTAGAGACTTTGTATATTGACTTTATAGCTGTTCACTAAAATCATAGAGCTTTCTTCATGTGACTAACTTTCAGTAGATTTAGTGGGTAAATGTATTCTCTATAAATCTTCAGGGGAAAGTAATTGTATAAAAAGAGAGCTACAACTGAGACTTGTAATGACAGAGGTTAAGTTGCATGAAAGCTACTCTGTGTGTTGTAAACACGCTGCTTAAAAATCTTACAGGTGTGAAGCTTACACTGTCCGCCCTGATAGATGGGAAGAGCATCAATGCTGGTGGCCATAAACTTGGTCTTGGCCTGGAATTGGAGGCTTAAAAAGGTGAAGAAACTGCTGCAGAGAAGGGATATCAGAAGAATTTGGCCTTAAAATGTATTTCCAATGTGACCAGCAGGCTTTTTTTCCAGGAAGGATGACCTAGAACAAGAGCTGTATTTGAAGTATTTAGACAGTTACTTGTTAGCTGGTTTCTAGTTAAATTGGTTACCCATCTAGTTAAAATTCTGCATTAGTGCAGTCACTTAAACATTATTTAAATGTATTTAACTGTTTAATGCGCTACCCACAAATAATGAAATAGACATTTATGAAAACTGTACAATTGTGTGCATGTTTGTTTTTATGTTCCTTTTAACACTCGATATTGCCATTGAATGAAAAATAGATCACTGGATGTTTTGAAATGAGGTCAACAATTTTGTTGAATGACCTGAACTAGAAATACATTTGGTATCCCAAGACAAATTATGAATAAAACAAGTACACACACATACTTGTGCCTCGGATATTTTAAGAGTAAAGATATGAGGGTAGTGCTCAGTTAAGTTTTAACTTTTAAGTAATCCAAGAAGTAGTGCTCTGTACCTTTGTGCAATTAAGGACCCCCACCCACGACAATACTGCATATAGGTGAACAGTTGGATTCCTCAAGCCAATTGAATGTGCTTATCTGTCAGGTAAGGTTTGTCACAACACAATGGCTTAATTCCCCCTGTGATCCACGGGCAAGATGTACTGTGTTCCTAGTTGGCCTCCTGATGCAAAAAGTGCAGATCGATGTACTTGGCACATTGAGACATTTAAGAAATGTTCCTTTAAAAACCTCACCACAAACACACCTTTTGCTTATATTTGTATGAAGTGAGATGTATCTCTGCAATTGAATGTAACAGTGTAATGGTATAACAGCCTGCTTATCCCAACTGCTGTGAGAGGTTTCTGCTTAAAATGATTGAAATAAAGAAAATTTTAAATGGAGATGGAGGAAAATGCATCTGATCTTGCTTTCCCTTTAGCTAATAAATCTTGGACCCATTTTAAGTCCAGAAACTTGCAGAATAATGGGAAAACTCTCATGTATTCTCAAGAGAGAATAGAATTAGGAGGGATATTTAGTCTGTGAACCTAACATCCCTGAAGGGTGAATAGCTGTGGATGCTTTTAATGTGGAATATATTAAATACATGTATTTGCACTGCTTACATTTAAGACTTGGAATTTACTGAGCTTGGGGGAATGCCTGGAGTCTACTTCTTAAGACACTCATAGCTGAGAAGGGTGTCTTGATACTTAGTCTTGCAGTCAGTGGTTCACAGCAGCTCCTTTCATATTGCAGGTGGCTGGCTCATGATCAGGAAGCTCTCTCTGGTTTGAAAGTATTATCAGTTGATACTCAATTAAAATTAATGCCCGTAAAATTATCAGTGATTTGCTCAAGGTCTTGTTCTATCCTGCATTGTTGCTCTCTGACTGAAATTCTCACATGAAGCACTCTGTTATGAACTGCCTGTATTTAGGCTTCAGCTGTGGAGTAGCTGAGCCACCTTCTTTGCAGAAGACAGAGTGGAGCTTAAGCCTCCAGCTCAGGCTCCAGAGCAGGCTTGCTAGTGTGTTTGACTAGTTTACTTACATGATTGTGAAGCATTTGTGCTGTGGCATACCTTTACTGCTGTTGTCACTAAATGCCCTTGTCTGAGTTGCATTTCTACCATTTAGGGTAGAAGAAGCATGTAAGATGCAATTCGTTGCTGTTGTTGCATGTTAAGGTCCATAATGAGTGTATTCTCTTTGAAGTGGTTTTATGTGCTAAACCACTTAAAAGCTAGAGACCCTGCAGCCAGACATGGAATTTTTGTATTTTCTTTTCAGTATAACCGTCTTTGGTGCCTCACAAAGACTGGGCTTCTGATAGAAAAACCACAAAAAGAAAAAAAACAGAAGCTTAAAAAACCAAACCAAACCGCCAAAAAAATCTCCAAAACAAACCAAAACAACCTACCAAAAACCAGAAAAACCTCCCTGAAATGTCTCGTGCCTGTATGCATTGTCCAGCTGCAGCACCCAGGCAAATAATGGATTGTGTCTTTTGGTTATGAATGATGCCTTGTTTCTATCCTTAAATAAGTGACACTGATGTTTCTCAGCTTTTGATAGGGCTGTAATCGGCCTTTTTTTTTGGTGGTGGTGGTGGTTTGTGTTTTTTTAATTACTATTATTTTAGAAGCCAACACTATAACCTTCTTCACTACCTGCTCTAGATATTTTTTTCTGAGGTCACAAAAATGGGTAAGTGAAATAAAAGCACATATTGCTGAGTTTCTCTTTAACTCTTAAAAATTAGTAATGGAAAACTTTAACCTATTCATTTTACTCTTTGTAAATGTGCATGACTTTACTAGTCCTCAGCATTTAAACTTTAAGTAGTTGTATTTGTTAAAGTGCTGATAGGCAACTGGAGAAGTAAAAGGGCTCTGCAGTAGTTATGAGAACTGTGAAAATGTGAGTTTTTCTAAAATACTCTGTTATAAAGCACTACTTTGAACGTGAAAAGGAAGTTCAGTGTCTTTTTCTTAATATCTCTCAAGTAAAGCTTCTTAAAAACAGCTTTCAGACTTAGTTTTCAACTGTTACGGAAGCTTGTGGTGTAATTGGAGTTTTGTGGTAAGGAATGTCAGTAGTTTATATAGCTCCATTTTATTATATGTAAAAAGCCTTAACGATAACTTTCAGTGCCAGACAGCCTTTCCTCAGGTGTCCTGAATAAAACCCCCACCACTTGAGATAACCAATGACCAGAGCATTGTTCTGCATCTTGTTTGTGTGAACTGTAGCATTGCATTCCTGCCTGGTACAGCTGGTGTAGGGGGTGTCTGTGTATATTGCAAGGAGACTTAATCACGCTTTCATAAATAAAAATCACATGACATTATGACACCCTGGATTTCACGAGTTACTGAGTGTCCTGAACGTTTATGCTCTTCTGTGCTGTGGAAATTCTCCAGGTTGGTTCACTTAACCTTGCACTCTTCACGTGGTTTAGCTGGGTGTGGTATATTCCTAAACCTGCCTTTTGCACACTACAGTTGTTCAAAAGCATGAAATTGCAACTTTTCTGGAATGGGCAGGGAAACCTTTCGCCCCCAAGCGTTGGGACAGGAGTTTTTACCTTGGCGCTGGATAAAGCGAGGTTCTTGCTGCCCTCTAATGTCCTGTTGTGGTGGTTGGCTCATTGCTGCAGCAGGCCGTCGGCCGGCACAAACGCGTTTAATTCATGGTGACTGCTCTCCTAGGGGAAGTAGAACCGGGCAAACGCGCAGCTCATGCACGGATGATTCAGCCCTGCTTCTACCAAAGGTCCTTGTTTCCTTATCAAACCAGTGAGCAAAGACAGAAGCAATTCCATGCAAGGTGAGTCAGTAATGATAAAACTGGCTCACACCTGTAGCAATAGTGTCTTAATGGCAGGTAGAAATGCTTCCTAGGAACCAACTGGCAGGAAGGGAAACGCAAAGAAAAAGCTGGTTGGGTTGTTACGTGGCATGAGAAGGCTACATTTATTGTAAGTGGTTTTATTGTGTTTGTCAGTTTCCCTTTGCAGTGGAGTATTTCTGTTCCCAATCTGGAATAGTAATAAAAACATAGATGATACCTATTAGTGTAGTGTGCATTAATTTTATTTAGTAGTATTTCCTGTTTCATGATTGTTTCTGGGCCTGCCTTTTAGTTGTGCGTTGGGTTCTTCTTTCCACATGCTTCTGGGTCAGATTGAAAGCAATAAACAACTGTATTTTTGTGACCATAATGTGCAGCATCTTTTACTTTAGCTGCAAGTTCAATACAAATGCTCATGTAAAAAGAAAAAAACTTTTTTTTGGCAAAGTAGTTTCTGAGAATATGCAATTAAAACTTAAGAAAATGCTATTAGACAAAATATGAGGTGCTACATACTGAGATTTGGTGCATATCTACCCTCATCTGCTGGTGTTGGGAAAAGTGCTGACCTTTAAAGGTGGCACCTTTAAAGATGGCAAGTATGGACTGTTTCATCTCCAAATATTTACCCTTTACTTCAGTATCTTTTTTAAATGAGAATTTTCTGCTGAGCCCAATACCATGGCAGTACTTGCAATACACCTGCTGGTTAACAGTAGCGCACATACCAGAAATGTTTCGAGGGTTTGTGGGTTTTTTCATGGGATGTTCTTTGTCCTGGATTCGTGGGAGAAGATCTTAATGCTGAAGCAATGACGCTGTTTAAGTGTTTGGCATTAGCACTTTTTGTTTGTTTGTTTGTTTACTTTGCCTGTGTTCATATGAGCATTGAGATACTAAATGGCTTTTGCAGAAATGTCCCTTATCTCTCGCTGCGCTTCATCGCTTCAGCCCGAGCTACCTGAGCTCCGCCTGAGAGCCGGCACGGAGGGGAGAGCTGAGGTGGGTGCTCACAAGGAACCGGTGAGCTTTGCCCTCGGATTTTTAGCGGTCTATGGTGGCGTTATTAAAAATACACTTTAAATGACTCTTTAGTATGCACACGTGGCTTCTTCGTTTAAGAAATGCTAAGTCTAGCTATGCTGTGGTTGGGGTTTGGCTGCGGCGTGGGGAGGGGTGTGTGTGAGTATTCTCTCCTGCACAGTCCGGGATGTTTTCCCGGCAGCTTCCGAGCGAGCTTTGTTGCCAACTTAGTGCTCCTTGTGATCCGCTGCGGTCCGTGTCACGGCTCTGGCGATGATGGGGACAATCGCCCCAAGCCGGCCGGGTGCGGGGCCGCTCCGGGGCCGGGGCGGTGAGGGGGC
>VYXD01013260.1:1080190-1112425 GCA_013397195.1 Hylia prasina | reverse complement strand
GTTTTTTCATGGGATGTTCTTTGTCCTGGATTCATGGGAGAAGATCTTAATGCTGAAGCAGTGACGCTGTTTAAGTGTTTGGCATTAGCACTTTTTGTTTGTTTGTTTGTTTACTTTGCCTGTGTTCATATGAGCATTGAGATACTAAATGGCTTTTGCAGAAATGTCCCTTATCTCTCGCTGCGCTTCATCGCTTCAGCCCGAGCTACCTGAGCTCCGCCTGAGAGCCGGCACGGAGGGGAGAGCTGAGGTGGGTGCTCACAAGGAACCGGTGAGCTTTGCCCTCGGATTTTTAGCGGTCTATGGTGGCGTTATTAAAAATACACTTTAAATGACTCTTTAGTATGCACACGTGGCTTCTTCGTTTAAGAAATGCTAAGTCTAGCTATGCTGTGGTTGGGGTTTGGCTGCGGCGTGGGGAGGGGTGTGTGTGAGTATTCTCTCCTGCACAGTCCGGGATGTTTTCCCGGCAGCTTCCGAGCGAGCTTTGTTGCCAACTTAGTGCTCCTTGTGATCCGCTGCGGTCCGTGTCACGGCTCTGGCGATGATGGGGACAATCGCCCCAAGCCGGCCGGGTGCGGGGCCGCTCCGGGGCAGGGGCGGTGAGGGGACGATGGCCCCAAGCCGGCCGGGGCCGCTGCCGCCATCGGGGGCGCCCAGCGACCGCCCCGGGTCCGCCGCGGGCTGCGGGCGCCACCTGGTGGCCGCCGGTGCGCTCCTCACGCCGCCGTTGTGCCCTCAGGAGGAGCCGCTCCTGCGGACACCGTCCCCAACACACGGTGGGGAATGATGGTGGCAGCGAGCCCGAGCTGGTCCTGAGACAAAGAAATAGAATTAGAGGAGGAAACGCCCCGCGTACCCCGGCACTCGGGGTGCTGTGTCCCTACGACAGAGAACCGGGCAGCTGGCGCTGTTCTTACGGCCTGCGGCAGCCGGCTCCTGGGGGCATCCGCTCCCCTGTCTAAACGGAATTAATTAACGCAACAAGTTGCCTTCCCGACTGCTGCTCTGCTCCTGATGTGACAATCCTTTTCTAGAAGAAATCCCCAAATGCCTTGCAATACCTTGATTTCCAATGAGATGTTCTGGCCACCTTGGCTATAAGAAACACTTGCTGGCAGGACAGGGCACACCAGCTGCCAAAACTCAGCAGGTAAAGGGGAAGGATTCAGAAGGTTGCTGACTGGTGATATTCCCGTGTCTGGTGGCATCAGGCAGTGTAGTGGTGCTGGACCAACGCTATGGTGGCCACAGGACATGTTAGCAGTGTGGGTGCATGGCTGCAGCCCAGGGACCTCACACTGCTACAGTGTGGATAGCTCACAAACTCTCCCCGCATCTTTGCAATTAATTGTAATTTAAGTGTCAGTCAACCCACTGGAGCATGGGAAGAGAGCCCAGCAAGATTGCTAAGGGCCTGTCCCATGTGGATGTGGCCAGGAGTGTGCCCAGGTGGCCAAGAAGGCCAATGGCATCCTGGCTTGTATGAGAAATTGTGATAAGCAGAACTAGGGAAGCTGAGGAGCAGAAAGCCATTCAAAATGTGAACTTGCCAGAAGAAGAAAGGCTCTAACTTTAATTTAAACTTTCCTTACAGGATAGCTGTGGAAAACCTGTTGTTACCTCTCTGTTTTTCATTCCTTTGACTTACAGCCTTTAATCCCTTGGAGAAAAAGTACAAGGAGTTAGTTGAAATGACTTGGTATTGCTGTAGCTATCACAGTCCAATTTTCTTTTATTAAGTAAGATAAATTCAAAGCAGAAAGTTAAGATAATTAAACACAGAAAAGGCAGTTTAACTTCTGCTGGTGATTCCCTGATTTTGTCTACTTCTTTTGCTAGAGAACAGCATAAAGCTGCTTGGCCCCTCTGAGATCTAGGCATCTTCCACTAGCAGAGACTGCTGAAAGCCAGCTATTTTCCTGTTTATAGGCTCTCAGTTTATTAACCTGAAGGCAAAATAGTAATGTGAAACCCAGTAAGGTCAGGAAGGACCACATCAAAGGTTGAATGCAGAAATGTTTGATCATAAAATTAAAATCCATATTATAATGCTTACATGTAATAGGGGCTGTCAAAATGGATTACTTGTGGAAGTTTGATTAGTCTTTTGCAACACTGTCAGTGCTTAGCTTTGCAGCCTTAATCATGTTGCTTTAGTGTAGCTTGTAGAGATGATCATAAATGGTTCCTAAATTCAGCAGGCAGACACGCCCTGTATCTGCATGTCTAAAGTGTTCATTAAGAGTTTACCATAGTCTGTGTCTGGAAGTTTAAATACACACTTGAACTTAAGCTTGAACTAAAGGGTGACTCAATATATAGTGAGTGACAACACTGAAAATCAAGAAAGGAAAATTTGGTAGCAGCCATTGAAGTCACCAAAGCTGCACAGGAGAGGGGTGTTAGATGGGCTTGATGGTAGCTGAGACACCTTCTGTAATGACAGAAAGAATTTAGGTGCTGGGTCTCTGGGTGTTGATTAAATGTGTCTGTGCTTTTGCCTCCTTCGGGTTAGTCTTCAGTGGTATCTTGGATCAGTCTCAGAACTGTGAGGATAGGTCTGATCCCATGGAGCAGTCCTTGATAGGGGCCAGGGGAGCTCAGCTTTGGTACTGTGGCACAGATGCTCTGCAGGGCACCTTATGGGGTCTTGATGGTCCTCCTGACCTGAGGAGAGGGACTGCTGCCTGTTGGTGGGAATAGCTCCCAAGAAATGACTGTCTGAAATCCATAACAGCTGTGGGAAGACCCAGAAGTGGTGATATAGAAGCTGGCTCTAAACATCTGTGGAGAAACTCCAGATTTTTGTACACGAATCATTTTGTCAGGAGTCTGACCTAGTGTTGTTGTTTTATAACTGTACTTTGATAGTGAATTAATGCTCCTCCTCACTGGGGATGTCTTAGAAGCTCACTGAAACATAATCTAGCCTTTCTGCTTAAAGGAAACCAAGGAGGGCTCTGCTCTTTCTTTCAGGTTGTGTTAATCTCTTTGTTACAATACATGATGGCACAGTAGTTGCACAGTTAACTGTGGCTTTCTGCTTTGGAATGACCCCACTAATTACACTACATAGAAAAGATGGATTAAGTGTCTTGGGAGAGCATTTCATTCAACAGATGTTTAGATGGCTGGAGGATGTTGAAGGTGACACTGGAAATAAAACTCTGCTGATGTGCCCAGAAAGCTGAGGAGACACTGGTAGCTGGGTGGAAGCTGGTGAAGGCACCTGAGGGACACTTTCTCACCTCTGTTTGTGGAGCTGAACATTGCCAGAGGTGGAGACAGATGTGTGTCCTTCCACACCGAGCAGCAGGGGGATCTCACTGCCCACTCCCTGCCTGACCCCAAGTAGTCTTTACAGTTCTGCTTGAATCCAAAGGTGTCCATTGTTGGCTGACAAAGCTTTCCAGTTCTGCTCACTGCAGCTGTTCCTGCCCCTCGGCTTTCCAGGTTTTGATTTGTAGCAGATATCAGCAGCATTAACTTCTGGTAGGCAGACAGAAAAATACATACCTTATGAAGTAAATACTGAGAGTTGTGAGCCACAGCCTGTGTGAATTTCACTGTTGCAAGCAAGAGAGTCAGACATGCAATACAGGGTAAAAACAATGCTCAAATCAGCATTTTTGAGCTAAGTACTGTAGGTGTTTTGGGTCTTTTCTGGTTGGTTGGTTGCTTTTTGTTTGTTTGTTTTCGTGTTTTTTTCCTAGTCCAAGAAGTTACATGCTTTGCTTACCTTTAAATGTAAACTCGTATGTTTGCTTTCTAAAACCCCACACAGCAACAGATACAAGGTGACATCATGGACACAAGCATTATTCTTTACAAATAAGCCTAAATTTTACCTGCAACTGTTACTTCTATTTGAATTTGCAGGCATCCATTTCCCTTCTTGTGAAGGTTTCTTTGCACCTGTTTTAAAATGCATCTCTTTCAGATTTGGTTCTTTTTTTGTTGTTGTGGCTTCTTTGTTTTTCTTTTCATGCTGGAAGAATCCCTCTTTTCTGTTGTTGGGTGTTGTGCTACAGGACAGTGACATCTGGGCCATAACCCTATGGCCTTCTCTGGCCATGTCATATGACATGACAGCCTTGGTGTTCTGTCAACCAGTCCTCTCTCAGAGTGGATTTCTTCTGTTGATGTTTTGTAGATTTGGTTTAAAATTCTTGGTGTTGTAAAAGTATAGTAAGGTTTTATCTTGGGCAATGAATGCTGCGGTGTTGTGTGGGTGTGCAGTATTTAGGTATTGCATTTACTTGTGACAGCAGCAATAACACTTTCTCATTAACTATCTTCTGAAATCTAATTTCATGATGTCAAAAAGTTACTGCTTTCATCTCACTAACATAACCCAAGTTCCTACCCCAGCATAACTCAAAGGGTTGCTGGAAAAATGCATAGTCTCTTGGTTTTTTAGTAGGTGAATAGGAAAAAAAATATGAGCCTTTAAACTAAATAATAATTTTTTCCTTGTAGCCTGAGATCTGTTCAATCAATAATCTTTCTGCTAACTCTGGGGAGAATTTTAGTTGCCTCCATAAAATGTTTTAATTATTTAAAATCATAAAATATAAGTAGGCACAATTTGCTTGGAACTCATTAGGGAAATATATGAATAAGAAGAAAAGATAATGTTTGCTTCTGCATTAATTTAAAGCAGTCTCTAAAATATGAAATCTAATCCTGGAAAGCAGTGACTTATCAGCAATGTTTATTTTTCTTATAATAGGAGTAAATATTAAAGCAGCTAGTTATGTGCTTATCCCTACAGTATTGCACTGAGCCAAAAAGGAAGATAAATAACTTGTCTGAAATCCCACATTAATTTCCCTCTTTTGCAGGTTTTATGTTTGTTCATTTCCTTTCTCAAAACATTGTTTTAAAAATTATTATAAAACAGGTGACTTAGAAACCATGAGTAGCTGCAAATGCATGAGACCAATTTTGTGTGATTAGAATTATGCAGAGGTAATGCTTTATACTTGTGCAGAGCCTTTTCATCTAGTGCAAATCACTGGCACAATATGCAGCAGCAGAGAAATGCCACAGCCCTGGGAAAAGGCTTGGCAGACCAGAGACCAGAGCAACTGATGAGTTAGGAAACAAAAGAATTTCTTTAAGCTTCTCTGAAGAAACTTCAGGGCTCAGTGTGGCAGGAAATGCTCATCTGCATGTGCTCTTAGGTGTGCACAGAGAGAAAATTCAACTTTGTCATTCTGTCGCTCAGTACTTGTTTGGGATGTTATCAGCAAGCCCTTCCCAAAAGACCCTTCTTCTGTATTTGTCATTTCCACATCTTCATTCTGGGAAGGCCACGATAGTGCTGCCTCTCCCATTAACATGGAATGAGCAATAAAATCAAATGTGCTGCAACCCCCTCAGGGATGGGCCCAGATCTTTCATGTGTGTGGTGCTTTAGGTTATTTGACTGTGTTGGTCTGGCTGTTCTTTGGAAGAAGGGGTGGAGCCACTCAGCATGGTCCTTCCACACCTTCATGGTCAAGCTAGTGCACAGGTAGTGACACGATGGAGGAGACCTGTGGACTTTCTGTAGATAGGATGGATAAAACCAAGCTGTATTAATCTCAGCTAGTAGGGTGTTGTGGTTTAGCCCCAGCTAGCAGCTAAGCCCCACACAGCTGCTCCCTCACTACCTCTGGTGCAATGGGGAGAGAAGTGGAGGGGTAGAAGTGAGAAAACTTGTAAGCTGAGATAGTTTAATAAAAAAAGCAGAATCTGTAAAACAAGGAATTAATTTACCACTTCCTATCTGCAGGCAGGAAAACCATCCCCAGGAAAGCAGGGCTCCATCATACGTAACTTGGGAAGATGAACACCATCACTCTGAACGTCTCCCTTTCCTCCTCCTTCCCCCCATTTTACATGCTGAGCATGATGCCATGTGGTATCCCTTTGGTCAGTTTGGATCAGCTGGCCTAGCTCTCCCTCTTCCCCCAATTTTTCATGCATCCCCAGCCTGTTCTTGGTGCAGTGGAGTGAGGGGAACATCAACACTGTTTCCAGCACAAACCCAAAACATAGCCCTGTACTAGCTGCTATGAAAAAAATCAACTCCTCCAGCCCAACCCAGCACACAAGGAGAAAAATCTCTTAAAACAGTACTGATCTCTTAGCTTTTTTACATTGTGACCATTTAGGATCAATTTCTTCAAGTGATAAACAGAACACAACCAGGGATGCAGCCAACTATATGCTACTACATCATCAAAAACGAGCCAGTTAGGGCACTTGCTGCTATTGCCACGCCAGTATTGAGATTGCAGTGCTTGAGATATGGCATGTCCCTCAGATCTGAGCTGCCAAGGTTTCTGGGAACTGCCTCAAAGGAAGGGGTTGGGATGAAGTTTATATTCATGTTCCTTTCTCTGTATCCTAAGGGCTTTGTCACAAGTTTGCCAATTGTCTTCCATGAGCAGCAGTTCACAGAAAGTGTCTACGTGTAATGTGACTGAATTCAAATAGATTAAAAACCCTTGAGTTTGTTAAAAGGAGTGACAGCAGTGTCAGAGGTTCAACAAATGCCAGTAAGTTATGTTACACTCAGTAGTCTGGTTTTTTTTTTAGGCCATTACTTTCTTTTTAAACATGGGAGAATGAGGTTACTCCCTGCTTGATCCCCCAATGTCCCAGCAGGATTAAAAGCCTTGAGCCCTGTGTCTACTCCTGGACAATGAGCTGTTTTTTTGGGGCAGCTTTCTCTCTAGATTTCTGAGCATCCAGTCTCAGTCCTGCTCATTTAATTAGCTGGTAGAGATGCAAAGCCTACTCTTAAAAATTCTTCAGTTCCCTTCCCTGTCACCCGTGTAAATATCATACCATACCGTTTTGAATGTGCTATCTTTGAAGCAGGGACTCAGATACCCAACTAGCAGTTAGGATTACATGCTTTAATACTCATGGTGGCTTCTGAGAGTTACCACATTTGGGGGAATCTTTTTCATTGTTGTTCCCATTGTTTTTTGTTTAATGACCCATCCTTCAGCCCCATTTGATTCTGAGCAAGTCCCAGCTGTACATTTGTCACCTGTGTTGGCCCCTCTGGTGTCCTCTCTTGCAAGCAGAAGAGATGTCACTGTTGCAGGAACAGCTGGCTGGGAAGGTTTGGCAACAGCTGTGCCCCTGTGTGAGCTCCTCTCCAGGGGCAGGAAATCCTGAGCCTCTGTAGTGCAAGCAGTAGCTCAGGCAGGTGTATTACCTGAGAAGGGTGAGCACACCCAGCAGACCCATGGGCCTCCATGTGGTGTCTCCACTGGAAAGAGACAAAGACTTGCATTGCATTATTGGGTGGTCCATTCTCATCAGCTAAAGGAAGTATAAGTTCTCACTGCCCCCACAAATTCCCCATAGCTGATTCACCACTTGAATTAAACCATAATTATATATTATCAGCAGTCACTTCACAGTAAGGTTGAAGGATTAAATGCAGTTAGTGGTGATGAATTCCAGATGCGTAGGACAGAAGCCTGAAGAGAAGGCCAGTTTCTGAGTAACTATAAGATAATGTATTCTAAATATTTGATTCAATTAAGCTTCCTTCTGCTCTTTGTTTCCACTTACAGATGGCTCATCAATCTATAGTTTAGGGACACATTGTTATTCTTTCTAATGGTAATTAGGTGATCAGGATGGAGACAGGTTTGATGAAATACTCACATTATGATCTGCATATTTAAAATGGAACAGAGTCCAAAGCAAAGGCAAAATGCTAGCTGGCTGCTGCACATGGCTTCAGCTTCAGGCACTTGATAGGTCTTCCTCTAGCATAAGTAACGGCGACTTTGCCAGTTCCCATCACAGAAAGAATAGTTGTTTTTGAATTCATCAACTATGAGCACTTGTATCTGGTCTTGAATGTTGCTAAAATCTTACTTGACAGTTTCTTGCAAAAGTACTCATGATGCTTGCCCGTTTTTGGCTCAGCTTCACCGAGAGGGTTCTTGCAACTTGGAAAATAGTAGTAAAACAGTTGTAGAGTGTGAGATTGATCTTCCAATGACTTCTCCATGTTTGGAAAAGGCCATCATGGTACTTTTAGGGCAGAGTATCTTAACAGCTTCTGGCTTGCTCATGTTTATCAGCCTCTAACCTCTGAAAGCAGGAATATTTGAGAAGATGCCCCTGCTGTTAAGGGGTCCCATTCTGTGTTTTTAACCCTTAGGATTCTTTTGGTATCTACCAACAAAGTAAAATTGTAAAGTAGAACATGGCCAGAAGCTCTGCATGCAAATGTGTAATGATCCTGTACACTCCTTTAGCCGCTCCATCTGCGCGCTGTTATAGCGACTAGGAATTTAACAAGGTGTTATTTATTTTATGCAGAGAAGAAATTTGAGGAGTGCAGAGGTTTGAAGCTCTGAGGGTAAATCTGTGCTCAGAAAAAGAAACTGGGCAAACTTTATGCCCTATTTAAATTTTTATTTAAGGACAACATGCACCTTGTCCTGGCCTTCTCCCAGACATGGATTTTGCAGTCATCCATTCAGCAAAGTACTTAAGCACATCCTGATACGCTCTGCTGAATCAGGGTTTTAAGTGGAAGTGACAGAAATAGAATTGAGATTTCCTCAGACATAACCCTACTCTGAAGTCATCAGGCAATGCTTCCTTTTCTTCATTGCTCTCCACCATGGTATACAATGGCAAGTGTCTGAGACAGACAAAAGCCATGCTCTGAACTTCTGCCCCTTATCAGAACCCAAGCTACCCAGCTGAAATTTCAAAAATATGAGGCAAGTAGACAGTTTTAACATTCTGAGACTTGAAATGTTCATCCTCCGGTGCCTCGAGTCATTCAAGTGCATTGTTTAAGCAAATGGATGAAGGATTCTCTTAGCTCTGATATAGCTTCCCTTCAGGATGTCAGCAAAACTGAAGCTCTCTTTCCTCTATACAGATGATACTCCTCCAGTATTATCAGTCCCCCAAAACAGTTACCAGAGAAGATTTTGTCTGTAAAATCCTATTTTCAGTTTCTTATTTAATCAATTTTTATGTGTAACAAAGAATTGCAGGCTGAAATTTTGTTACATGTTGCCTAGGGAAGGGAATCTCTGCTTGCAATGATTTGAATAGCCAGTTAACAGCTGTATTGCATCCTCATACAATCATAATCCTTCCTTAGGCTTGCCACCAATACTCTGTGCTTGCAACCTTCTAGGAAACAAGCAACTAGCAAGCTGCTGCTTTGAGGGGGCAAGGGGGAGGGCCACAGGAAAGAGGGAGAATTGTTTTGGTTTACTTCTTGCCCATTTGCTTCTCCTCATTCTGACTTAAAGAAAATCTACCTGCACTGTTACCTAGGTTAAAGAAATCCAGTCCTTGTGCACAAAGGTTTTAGAGAATACAGTTACTGTATTGTGAATACTCTCTGTCCTTTGGCAAGCTTTTAAAAATAAATTTTATTTCAGATGGTGTCTTTTTGAGGCTTGTTCTGTAGTATCCTTCAAAGATAAGGAATGACTTACAATATATTTAGTCTGAGAAGGCTAGCAATCTCCTTGATGTCATTTCATTAAAAATCCATTTTTCTATTATGGCTATAAACATTAGTAAACTGCACTTCTTTTCCTTTTGATGGTACTGACTGATTATTCTGCTGCTCAAGAGGCTCTTCTAGGACAGAAAATTACTTTGTTTTATTGAGTTACTTGGACAATCTATAGACAAGGATTTTTTCAACGACTGTCTTACAAGGACAGTTTCACGTAAGTTTATTTCCTTTATTACAATTAAAATAAGAAACCGCAGTAGATCTCATAAATCTCTCTTTTCTACTTATCTTCTCTTGGGATCCTGCTGCTCCTAAAGTCTACTTTCCCAGACTGCTATCCAGTGGAGATATAGGTCAAAATAAATTTTTGATACTGTTCCACCTGCATTTTTCCTGATGATTTGATGCTGCTTGCTATTTTCCATCTGCTGGGCTTCCTCAAGTTACAACTTGAATGCTAATGTGACTCCATCCCCCATTGGGAGCATGCTGATATTGACACGTGCATCTCTGAGAAGCTTCTCATTGAGGCGGTGGATACTCTGCGCTGCCAAGTCACCCTTCCTTGGTTTTAGCACCTTTCCATTCCAAAAGACCTATGGAAAAAAGAAATATGATGCACACCTCCTTTCTTCCAAATTGGTCCTTGCACCACAAAGGAAGCTTTCTTATTTTTCAGAAATTGATATGATTTGTTGTATTTCAGACGTCTAATGGTCTCTGACATGGAACTCTCATAAGTAAGTGGGATTGAGAGTCCCACTTAATTGTACTTCTACTGTAGATTTGAAGCCAAAATAATAATAATAAATAAGATGTCTTTAAAAATAGGTTTTTTAAGAGCTCCTATTTGGCTGCCGCCATAACCCCGAAGGTGCCTGAAGTTTAACATCCTTTGTTTCTTGTAAAAGTAAGTAATTGGTAACTTATTAATAGTTACTGATTACAAGTGCTACTTTTGATCTTGTCTAAGTACTGTATACAGTATAAATGCACTATGAGACAAATCAGAATAGTACAGAGCATCCTCTGTAACGAACAAATAACAAAAAAAAATCTGTTTTCCATTAGTGTTTTATATGGCTTACTTTAAGAATTATGTTGAATTTTCTTTTTGTTATGTGGAACAAACGTTACAATTAGCAACCCAACTGCAGGTCAGAAATTACATTACTAGAATTCCACTGAGACTTTTTTCTTTTCCCACAGCCAGAAGCAGTAACTGCCTGTGCATTACCATCAGAACTGCAGTACTTACATTATCAATAGCTATTATTCCCCCTTTCTTTATAAGGCGCAAGCATTTTTCATAGTACTCATTGTAGTTTTCTTTATCAGCATCAATGAAAGCAAAGTCAAAGGTTTCCGCTTCTCCACTGGCCAACAGTTCATCTAGATGAGCAACAAAGTGAGTAGTTACACCCTGGTTAGTGCTGTGTAGAGGAAGTAATCCATTTGTGTCAAAGTTCTCATTAAATGTTTTCTGCTGCCTTCTTCTGCCTGACCAGGCAGCCTATTCTTCCACAGGTAATTACTAGAAAAGCTTATCCCACAGAAACCAATCTAGACATTATGTATGCCATAAAACATGCATTTACTGAGTTCTGTGTGCTTAGGAGTTTGTGGAGTAGCTCCAAAGCTGAAGGATACAGCTGGGACTGCTGAAAGGTACAGTAAAAACAAGTCAAGCACTTTGAAACTGGACATACTCTACACCTTCAGCTTTTTTTGAGTTGAGAACTGTTTTCTTGAGGGGATTAGAATTGTTCTCACTTTATGAACAGGTTCTAAATGGTAATCTCTTTTTGCAGATCAAGTACCATGACATGGGTCATGAACAAACCCTGTCAGAGATATTTACAGCAAAAAATTGCTATAAGTAGTCCCTCTCTGGGCCAAGGCAAATAGAATTCAATTTTAAGTTCTCCTAAAGAGACTTCTTGACTGAGAATTCCAGATTGTCAGTTGCAGAGGAGGTGATTGCTGTCTCCTAAGGTCATCTGCCACCCCTCTAACCTGCCCATAGCCTCTGTCAGCAGAAGATCTTTTTGTCTAAAGCAGTGCCTGGACAGAGCAGTTTGATAGACTTCAAGGACTGTGCATACCAGCAAACTGCTTCTATTTCCCTTTTTAGAAAGGATGCATTTCAAAGTAATACAAGGTTATCAATGGATCTGTGGATCCATGAAACACCTTCGCTGGAAAGCTTCTGCATCCAACACTCCTAGAAAATTTCTTTAATTTTCAGAACATTTATTAGTATTTCCTCTGCCCCTCATTTTCTCTTGCCTTGAATGAGAAAAGTCATTGCCTCACTGACGGCCTTGAACCCTTTTGGCACATCCTAAATCTGAACTTCTCTGAACACAATTCAGCCTAAATTATATATTGGCTTCTGATTTTTTTTCTGCACCTCAGCCCTTTCAGGGAACGCTTCCTCTCTTAACAAAGGAATTCTTGCTTAGAAGAGACAATGCATAAGAGAAACTTGGCTTTGTCTAATTAATCGGTTTTAATCAGCTTTCCCAGAAACAGCTGACAATAGTACTTGATAGGTTAAACCAAGTGATGGACAGGACAGGTGAGTGACCAGTACAGCCCATTTCATAGGACAAGCATTTTCTTCCTCTCTGCTAGTAGGTACGAAAATGGTGAACTCCTAAAGATTTTTACTTTTTAATATAAGAGAAACTGCCTCCGTGTTAGCAAAAGGGATCACATTCACAACCACATTTGGTCTTAATAGAGGGTCTGTTGTATTCCTCTTTTATTTCTAGGGAAGGGGAAACAATTGGTTATTTCAGGTTACTTACCAAGTGTTTGTATTGCTGGCTTAATCCGCAGGTCAATTTTATGCTCTACTCCTGCCTAAGATGAAAAAGAACAGAGTGTTGATAAAAAGTGGTCAAGTGGTCAACCTGTTAGTAGGCTGTACTCAGGGAATGACTGGGATTCAGATAGTTTTTCTATTATTTCTAGGTTCCAAACACCACTTACTTTTCTTCCCAAACTGAACTCTATCAGCCTCCTTTAATGAAAAAATACCTCTTGTGAATGTGCAAGTCTAAAATACCACAATCTCCTCATAAGTAAAGGCAGCTGTCCCCAGTGTGTGCAGGAGATGTTGCTTACCTCCTTCCACAGTGGCCTTCCAATTTTGGCGTAATCCTCATTTATATCACAGGCAATAACTCGGCCATCATCTGGCAGGACAAGTGCCATATTCAAGGCATTATAACCAGTGAAAACACCTAGGAAAATCATAAGAGACATCAACACTTATTGTATCGTGGAAAAAGGACTACAGGGCTCTCTTCAGGAATAAAATCCCCAGAGAAATTAAGGATGGGAACTGATTAACAGACAGTAAAGATTTTTCATTTTTTCTTCCATTTTAATATAATGGTAGGCTGAGAGGATTTTTTACTATTTTTTAATCAACCTTTTAGCAAACTTCAATGTTAGCTTTTTCAAAAAGGGTCATGGATAGACAAGGCAGAGTCTGGTCTTGCAGGTATAATCCAGAGAGACTGGAGGAGCAACAAAATACCAGGGAACTGTAACAGCCAGGCCAAGAATGAAAAGAGTGGGAACCCATACCTGGCTGCTCAGCATCAGTCTGTCTTTTAGGACATCCTGCTAATATAGCTGCATCAAGCAAAGTGGATTTGATACAGGGCCTGTGCAGCAAAATATCTTCTTCTAACAAGAAATTGACACAGGAAGGACAGAATACACTCTGTCCTGCAACTGCTGAAGACTCAAGAGATCTATTTAGCTCAGTTTTTCAGATTGCCTCAGAATTGATGAGCCATCCATGCTGATGCCAAAACTACTGAATGCACAGTTAGACAAAGTGTTGACCAAGTGTAAATCAGACACTCCTCTTCATGCTGCAGTTTGCCCACCTGTTTGCTGACAGCTATGCAATGCCTTCCTGTATTTGGAGAATGACAGTCATGAGTTTTATTTTACTACAAAGTGACACTCTTACCTACTTCAATAACTTTTTTGGCTTTAATGAGTTTGACCAAATTTGCCATAAGCTGAGCCTGCTCACAGGACACCATCATTCTGCCCCAGGGATGATCAGCAGTGAGCTAGAAAGGAAAAAAACCCAAACCAACACGTCACATCAAACAAAAACCAAATCCACCAAACTAATATCCTAAAGAAAAGGATGTTGTGTGTGTCATAAGCAGTGGATATTCAAAGCAGTAATATGCTCCAAGGTTACCACGGCTGTGGCAAACTCAGCAATATTTGTAACTAACGAAGAATCATAGAGGAACTTTGACTGTGAAAGTCTTTAATTTCTGTAAATTTACACAAACAGACGCACTTCCTTCAAGATGAGCAGAGTACCAATGATCTGCTAGGTTCATGTCTGCCAAAGGTCAGACCACGTAGTCCTGGCTACACAGTGCAAACCTGGAGATGCTGTGCCCATCCCAGGGTGGAAGAGCTCTTGGCACTGAGCAATGGGCAATGGAGAAGCAGGGCTGTGCCATGACAGTTGAAGGGAAAGTATGTCTTCCTATTTCCTCTCTTCTGCTACGGATCATTCCAACCAACCTGTTCCAGCAATTAGCATTTCATTTCTTTTATACAAGAACAGTTTGTCTCACGTGAAATTATTCAAACCTGAGTCAGGATGTCTGGTCTCATCTCTGACACTGGAGCCTGATGAAGGACATCACCTCTCTGAGCTACAAGTTCCTTATATGTCAACCAAAGTGAACAGAAGTCATCTGTTCAAGTCTAAATCAAGTGCAGCCCTAACACGTGGCCTTGGGAGCCGAGGATAGAAAGACATGTCTAAAATGTATGCCAATACTATTAAATAGTCAGGTAGGTAGCCCTGAACAGTGAAGAGTCTGGGTAGTACCAGTTAAAAAAATTCCTCTAGTAGGTATGCAAATAAGACAAAGGAACAAAATGTGACCAGGATCCCAGCAGTTCTGGGTGAGGTGTGTGTGATACTGACCAGACGCAGCTTCTTTAGGATTGGATGTTCCCGCAAGGAGTGATCCAGTATGTATTGCCGGAGAGGACTGTTCTTCCCGATCATACCACTTGGTGTCCCAAAAACTAAAGAAGGGTATCTTTTACCTACAAAAAAATAAGTATTAATAAGAACTTTAATGCTTTTCAGTTATTGCCATTTTAAATAAAGTAAGCATTGAAGTATTACTAAAGGTTAAAAAGTTCTCTGCTCTAAAATAGCTGTGAAAATGGAAAACGCAACATAGCTGGACAACCAAGTGGACTATAATTTTTTTCCCTTCTCCTTTTTAGCCTCTAAGATGTCCAGCCCAGGCCTCCAAAGGCTGAAAGGGAAAGGCTTCCAGTACTGTGTTGTTCAGTGGCTAATATGATAGTTACAAACTGCTGTAATCTTACAGGAGAAGTAACTCCATCAAAACTCAAAGGGCAAGTTTAAAGAGAGAAACAGGAACGAGTGGCAGTTTTCTTAGTCTGGGGCCCTTGTTCTGCAGATGAATAGAGGCTTCCGGATTTTAGACCCATTAGCTGATGTGTCTTCTAAAACCTGCGCTCTCCTCATGACACTGTCCTGCCCTCCAGCCAGGGGAAATGTGGTATTGCTCAATGGCTTGTTTAGCATGAAACCGTTATGCAACAAAGTAGGTGCTGAATGCAGAAGTTTAGGATTAGTACATCTACTCAAATACTGAACTGACTGGGCTGAACATTGATAAATACTGAACATTGGACTTTCAAGCCCAATGTTTCTTCTCCCAAATGAATCAACTATTTTGAAGAAATAACAACAAATTCATTTGCACATCTCCTGGTAGTTGTTTGCTACTACAGAACACTTTCATTTCGAGGGGTTTATTTTCTGTTAATGGTTCTGTTTTACAGACGATCACGCAGAGATGTAGATTATTTCAACAACTTGCCTTAAGTGAAAGTGTAAGCGACCAAGTGTCCGCATTACAAACCCAACACCAGTCTCCTTCCCCTCCTGGATCGCGGGATCGTTCTTCCCCTGCCCCCGGGGAATGAAAGCGAAACTGCTACCAGAAAACAATGCAGTGCACAAGGCCCACACCCCGGCCCTTCCGGGCTGGCCAAACAAATGCAGGCAGGGGACTGGGCGAGGAGCATGTCCTCCTTCGCTGAGACCTTAGCCCGGCCCCACACTGCGGTAGCTGGATTACAGGGAGCAGCTTGGGTTCTAAGAACATCAGTGTATTTACTGCCGCAGCTCAGCAAAATAAATCCCTGCCGCAAGGCAGCCCCATGGGGTCTGCTCTCGGGACGGCCGCCGGGCTGCACCCGCGGCGGGGACTCCTGCCCGCCCTGGGAGGGACCTGCCCGGGCGCTGCGGTTCCCGTCCCCGGCGGGGACACGGGGAAGGCGCAGCTTTCACGTCTCCGTGTATGTGGCAGGGCTTCGGGGGCGCCGCTTACCTGCAAGCATACCCGTGGCAAAGGCGACCCCCAGCATCGCCGTCCCGACGGCCACTTCTTTGGGCACGCCGAGAAACGGCATTTTGGAGTGGGGAGCGAGCGGCGCGACAGCCGAGGGCGGCGCGGCCCGGTCCGGTCCGGTTCCACGCGGAGCGGAGCGCTGCGCTCCGCCCGCCCCGCAGGGCGGGGCCGCGCCGCCCGTGGCCAGCCGCGCTTGGGTTCGTCTTGGTGGCTCTTACGGTCCCCGCGCCCCGGCGTGCCCGATGCCGGGCTCGGCTGGGGTGGTGAGGGGATGGGTCACCCCCGAGAGGTGGGCGCCTTCCCCTCGGTGACACAGTCGGTTGTGGTATGTAAAGTGACGAAGAGAGCACCTCGGATTTGTGCTATCACCCTCTCAGAGGCTGGTTCTGGTCGAGTTTCACCGCAGTCTTCGTTTTAAAACACACCCACGTGTCGTGTGAGTTCTTAATAGGCTCCGATGGAGGAGCTTTTCAAAGACATACGCTCGTAAGAGGCTTGGTACTAGCCAGGAAATGAATTCTCTCCTTCCCCTGGAACTCGTTTTGCAGCTGAAGTATGAGCAATTAGTCGTCAAAAAACATGCAAAATGCTTGGAATTTCAGTCCTGTGACCTGTGAATTTCCAGGTGAAAGGGGTCAAGGAAGATTCTCCCAAGAGAGGGGGAATGGGGCCTGGGTTCCTCCAATGCTGTTTCAGCCCCCTTCTGCAGTACCTTCCAGGTGAGGTGGAGCAGTGCCCTTGCCGCTGCTTAACAGCTTTGTTGAGGGATCTCCTCCCTGACCGGATCTGTTGCTGAGGGGGTTGGTTTATAAGTCAACAGCGATTGTGTAATCTTTTTCACATCAGCCTAAAACTGACTTTTTTGCTTCTGTGCCTTTTGGGGATGGGCTGGGGAATTGGTTTTCATTTTGTGAAATGTTGGTAGTATCTGGGTTTTGGAAAACACAAGCAAAATATGGAGATCTATAATTTTGACATTCTATAGGAGGTGAAAGTAGAGCCATTGCACACACACCAGGAATACATAAGAATGAATTGGGTTGTAACCTGGCCTCCACAGATGTAGGATGAAAGTAGGTAAAAAATTCCCTTTTGGCACATAATGTATCTCCAGAAAGCCAGATGAATTGTGTGTTGGTAGGTTTGGATGAAAACATTTCAACTATTTCCCTATGCTAGCAAAACAAATGTCAGTGCAGTTAGAGGAAAAAGATTCTTTTTTTAAGTACATCTTAAGTGTGGGATTAAGTATATCACCAGGGTATTTATGGGAAATGTGTTTGTCTGTCACTGCATTTTCAGTGTGTTAGAGCTTATTTACAAAGACTTGCCCCCAGAGCTCTTGTATTTCATGTGCAGAAACTTATCATGTCACTCACTCGAGAGTCTGCTGTGATTTCTGATTTGCAGAACAAAGTAAGATATATGATCTGTCTTGGCAGATAAAATAACTTCCAGTTCACTTCTAAAATTTATTTGATTTTGAAAGCTGTGAGTGTTGCTTGTTTCTTGGTGGCTTTTTTTTTTCATTCAGTATCTTGTCACTTTCTCTGTGTACAGTTTGCGTTTGTAAATGAGAGCATTTCATCCCGTCTTTCAGAAGATGAGTTATCAGCATGGGCTGCAACTTGTCAGTTTTAGGCCAAACAACTGTAGGAGGGAACAACTCTTGCATCGGCCATAAATCAGATTTGTGACGGTGCGGCTCCATCTAGTGATTCTCCTCTACAACTGCAGCACAAGGAGAGAGGAACCGTGGGTTATTCTGTTCAGTGAAACACACTAAATGTGTTTCCAGTGTTGTGTTGACCTTTCGATTCGACGAGATGCACCATTTGGACGTCTCTGGGAATGTCAAGTTTCTGATAGCTCCAAGAGAATTGGTGAACTGAATTGTTAACCTACTTAAATATGTTTCTGAAATTCCTCCCACGCCCAAGCTGTTAAATCAGTAATAGCTTACCTTTGTTGGCAGTGTCAGGTGTTTTACTATATCGCTGCACTGGACAACATGTTGTTTCCTTTAGATAAGTAAGCTGATTTTCAGATATCTAAGATATGATGAAATGCTTTCATAGGGGGGTCAAAAGAGTTAAACATTTTCCAGCTAGATAAAATGGATCCATCAGCTTTTCTTGAGACATTTCCATTTTCAGTTTACTTAACTCTGTGATATATACTGAACAGAAAACTTTGATTAGCAGATTTGTTAGACGTGCTTGCAGTGTGCTGTGGCTACCTGAGCATTCAAATATTTTGGTAGATTTCTGCCTATACTTGTGCTAAGTAAGGTGAAGGCTACCTAGAGATTAAAAACTGAGTGTAGTATGGGCTTGGATACAAGCCCCACTGCTCCCAAATCTGTAAGGTCAGTCCAGTTGCACAGGTTTCACGGGAGATCAGGATTGCTCCCAGTGCTGTAGTCAGTAGGCATATTTGCTGTGCCTGAAAGTGCCTTCTCTCTGGAACTGCGTTCTTGAAAGGGTAGGAGGGTTTTGGCAGCATATTCAGGCTGGAGCCAGAACATGATCGCATTTGTAAAACATAGGGAGTAGGACAGACAGGATAGTGTCTGACCTCAGGGTGTACAACTCCTCACTTTATTCATATTGATAATCCATTCAAGGTTTTACACACACTGGGTAATTGATATATGCAATAGTTTCTTCTCCTGGAACCTTCCTTTCAGGAGTGTTTTTCTATGTGAGAATGTTGCACACCACCTACCTCGGTGTCGTCTGTGTAGACTTATTGTAGAAATGGGACTGGCAGATTTAGCCTGCTGGTAAGGCTGTCATCTCACTTCTGGGTTTTTGCCTTTCATTTGCAACTATTTTTACATGGACCAGTTGTGCCTACTGAGGCACTGTAAAATGCTAAATGACTTGCCTTGAGTACAGAAAGTTTTTCCTTTCACTGTCCTCATAATTTACATGTTTTTCTGTTGTTTTTTTCTTTTTATTTCCCTCTTCACTCTTCCATGTGTCAACTACGTGAACTCAGCCTATTTTGGCAGGCTGTGCCTTCCAGGTCCTTGGTGATGTTCTGTGGCCTGCTCCAAGGTGGTGGTAAAGAGTAGTATATGCACATCTTCATTGTCTAACTGCTTAACTAAAAAGAAATAAAATCTATGGGTGTTTCAGCCTCTGTCCAGTGTGAACAGCCTGCGTATGGATGTGGACCAGAGGGTACGGATGACTCTCTAAAATCATACTCGCTCTGTGGTGGAAAATCACTGTGTGTCACAGGTACCCCAAAGGAAGTGTGTACAGGCTTGTTTGAACAGCACAACTCACTGGGACTAAGCCCTACACGTGTTGTTGGCCTGCACATTTGTTGAAGCCATATTGGCCTATGACATTGGAAAGCATTCACTGGAGTTGCATGTTGTGTCTGCTTCATTCAGGCTGCATCGTTGCTGGTGTAGCTTCAAGAATAATTTAAATGTTGCTTACTTAAAATCTTAGTTATCTGCATGTTCTCTGTTTAGAAAGAGGATAGCAGTCACGTGGTCCTCTAAAACACATCCAAATGTTGAAAAGCAAGTGTAAATGCTACATGTATTTAGTTTAGTGAGTAAAGTGGAAAAACATTTGACGCTTGTGTACAGCTGAAAGAGAAGACAGCTGTCTTTGTCCCCAAAAGCTTACAGTGTGAATGTGAAACCATGGCAGGAAGGGTAGGGAATTGGATTGTATTGAGCAGTGTGCTTGGCAGTAACCTAATTCAAATTTCTTAGGAGGAATCAGAGCAAAGTTTTAAGGAGTGATCGGGAGGAAAGAAAATGAAGTTTGGAGCTGTTTAAAAGTTTACCTCAAGTATGAGTGCAGAATGAGTAAAAGCCCAAATACAAGGAGAAACCAAAGAAGAATGCATTTGTGCATTCCTATGGTCA
The DNA here is from genome assembly GCA_013397195.1 of Hylia prasina. Taxonomy (NCBI): domain Eukaryota; kingdom Metazoa; phylum Chordata; class Aves; order Passeriformes; family Sylviidae; genus Hylia; species Hylia prasina. The sequence goes on along the minus strand of VYXD01013260.1, from coordinate 1,092,555 downwards.
GATTAACTGCTGAAAATGCTTATTGGGTTGAAATTCTAGGCAAATGGGAGTAGAATGAGATGAGAGCTGGGGAAAGAAGTTGTAGTAAGCAAGGTAATGAGACTTCAGACAAACCTTTTAATTGTGAAGATGAACATACAATCTTGAAGATATGTCAAAATATTTCTGCTTGTTTTTGCATAGCTGAGTGTGAGGGTTTGGAGTGAAATGAGGGTTGATAATGAAGAGTTATAGGTTGAGTGATAGGCAAAATAGTAATTTTTATCTATATTGATGGAGCAAAAAGTTTGCAAAACTGAGGCTGACCTGATCTTAGCCATTCTCAGAGAAATGTTTGATACAGATTGGGATTTTAATATGTTTCAAGAAGATAGGAGGGAAGAGGCATATTTACAAGTTGTGCACGGACATTGTGGATGAATGTGTGCATAGATTGGGCCAGATACTCAGAAAATATCACAAAGGCCATGAATTCCTTACCTTTTAAGATATTCACAACTAAGCAAACCCATAAGCATTCAATTGTATTTATTTATTCTATTTTAATAGGTTTTTGTAATATCTTTGTTTTAAATTGAAACAGAAATTATTTACCATATTTATGTGTTCATTCATCTGTCTTGGGTGTTGTAGATGAAAAATGTATATATTTTATATTTTACATTCCACAGTGTATATCCCATTGCAAGACCTAGATAAATCACTTGATGGTGTATTTTAGAGGACTGTATATAAAATTATTATTTTATTCATGACTGAGATTTCTTATTTCTTCTAATTGGTTTTGCTATGTATTTGTCTATTCCATCTCTGTTATCTTTCTATTTTGTATTATGCTTAACATTTAATTTTGCATTTCTGTAAAGCAGGGTATGCCATTTACCAGCATAACCTCATTGATCTTAGAGATGCTCATTCCACACTTATCTGTTATAGTAATTTTTTTGCCGTAAAGGTTCATCCATCTTCTCAGCTGAAAATCTTGGAGTTTTAAGAATTTTTTTTAAAAAATTTGTGATAAATGTAATTGCTCTCACTTTTCTTTTTTTTTTTAGTTGAATTCAGTAATTTGAAATAAGAATAATAGTTTCCCAAATACTCATCATTGCTTCTGAAGTCATCTGGATTTTTTATCAGACGAACTGTAAGTAGCAAAGCTTCCTTTAATATGATTCATTGTCCAGCTGGAGGGTAATCACTGAAATGGAACACAGACATGAACAATGACTTTAACTAAGTTGGTTCAGTTACTTTCATCCTGCTCAGCTACTTCTATTGCATTCAGTCTTTTGTGGGAGCTTTTAAAGTATGTCTTTCGATAACAGCCTGTAAAGGCTGTGGTACCTTCACATCTATTTCAAGGCTAAGATATCAACATTTCAAATGCTCCTGCTAAGAAAGCTGGTGATTCATGAGCCCATAAGCCTTAAGCCATTAAACTTGCAAACAGCGAATGGTTTAAAAATGGTTTTCAGCTACAAGCATTTTGACATATTGGTAAATATTTTCAGGCCTTACTGGCTTACAGGCTAACATTTTGAATATATATGACTACTTTTTGCAATCTCATTACAAGACTAGGTTGAGCTTTGGACATGCAGGTATCGTGAGGAGAGATAGCCCCTGCCAAGCAGCATAATTCCCAGTGCAAAGTACATTAATGGCTTCTATGACAATATCCAACAAGTATCAAGGACTGTGAAACTCAAATTGAGCTTGACTGGGGGAGACCCAGTGAAATGGCTTGTTCAGTGGCTCAGCTTGACAGATCCAATGATAGAAGCAGTTCTGACAAAGAGAGTTTGCAGTCAAAGTACGTGGATCAGAGGCACATTGAATTCCTCAAAACAGATGTCAGACTTTTCTGAATGATCTCCTTCCAGGTCACAGTGCAGCCTCACACTTGGAACAAGTGCATGGACAGTGATACAATGGGTGTTTATTACTGAGGAATAGAGCTTAGCATTAATTTGCTCCTACCAATGGTCCTCATGTGATTGAAATAGGCACGAGTGGAGCATTCTGCTTCACTTGCAAAACCTGCTATGTCTCAAGATGCTGCTCCACTTAAGCCTTAAACTGTATAGTGCATAACAAAATGTAACAAATGTAGCTCCTTATCACTCTGATACATGTAATAAAATTAAAGAAGCAGTGAACAAATCAACCATAGCTGTGACACTTCGTTAACCAGGCTCTCCCATGCCTGTATATTTTGCCTCTCTTTTTTGACATCTGAAAAAATCTGTGTCAAAGCCCAGCAGGCTGGGTTTGTTTCATACCAGCTTTGTGAATGGATGCCAAAAATAAGGAGTACTGCTGGAAGCGAGTGCTTTTCCCCTTCTCTTAGGGGTATTTTGTCCGAGAGTGCACAAAAGCAGCAGCAGCAGCATGATGGCAGGAGAGGTGCAGGACTGGGTTGTTATTAGATAGCCTACCCCAAGCATATTAAAGAATGATGAATGGTCATCTCACTAGGCCTGATTTCTAGAGAGCTCTAGGTCAGATTTCATTTCACAAGTAAGAATTTGTCACAAGCGTGTAAAAACTGTGCTTGGCTGTTATCTTTGGGACTTAAAATCAATAACTCTTAGTAGACTCTTTGTCAGTTGGAAAAAACAGAGAAGGGGCCATCTGTGTTAATCAGCTGTGGTTTGCTAATATGATGCAGCTGGGAAGAAGGCAGTACTGACTTTAGCAGGTAGAAAACATCTGCTGAAGAGAGAGCCCAATTAGTGTCATCACCTGAAACTCCATGAGTGGTGCATTACCCCCTGTAGGCTGAAAAGCCCTGGTGGGGGGAATGGCTCAGATATCCCCAGGAAACAGGAGAGTAGGATGTGCAGGGAGTGGTGTCTGAGATTGGAAAGGGCAGGCTGCTTGTAGGAGGAAACAGAGGGAAGGTAGGAAGGAATTTTTTAGTTGTGTGCACTGTTCCCTTTGTTTTCATGGGTTTGGTTTTTTTTAATTGAACATGCAGTCTTTGTAATTGCTGTGAGCTGAACTCACTTTTTTCTCTCAACACATATTTATAAGATGTTTGTTGTAATTTTATGAGGTTTTGCTCTTTGGTATTAATAATTTTTATTTCTTTAGTGTTGTATTTCTTTGAGTTTGAATGTTAACAAAGGACTATATGGTCTTTTATCTTCTTATCCTGTTATGGCTTCATTTTTTATATATATACCTGTGTAAATAACTGCCGTTTCTTTTACTATAAACTGTGGGAATGTTTCTGGTAAATTTTGCAAGAAATTTTTTAAAGATTGCCTGCCAGGTGAATTGTGAGTCTTCAGTGCCACTCATCCCTTCGATAAGAATAGGGCTTTCTTAGTACAGTATTTTAAAGTTATGTTTTTACTACTTCCTTTTAGTGTTTTGAAGATCAGAGGATCCTTCTGCTTTAGTATAGTTGAAACATATTTTTACCTTTTAATCAAACTTTCTATCCATTTTGTTTTTAAGAAGTCTTTTTCTTTCCATTCCTTTATAGCCTGAGCTTGACTTCATAAGAATCTCTAACTGAACCATAAACTACCTTTATAAATATCATTTTTTCCTTGAAAGCTATATCTTACTGGAATGACCAAAGTTTTGTCATGTGTTAGATTAAGATGTCTGCCGAAAATCAATAATGCTGAGGTAACAACATTGGTTTCTGCTAGGCTCTCAATTACTTTCTCAGTTGTTTGTCATAGGAAGAATATATGATCAGTTGTTTCCCCTGCAGGCTATAAACCCAGCCTGTTCTCTTTTGATCACTTCTGCATACTTCACTTTTACTCTCCTAAGTGTAACAGAGATTTTTAGAGCTTTGGACCTGTGAAGTAGCAAAATGATTCTTCTGTAGTCTACTCCAAGGGATAATAGCCTCCCTGTATAAAGCATCATAAATATCCCTGGACAACAGTTAGCTCTTTTGGGTTGCGCTGCGCAATTGCTATGGAATCTGTTCCTGAATTTGCCATGCTGTTTGAAGAAATATCTGGGAGAAATTTACTTCACAGTTCTTCCTTTGCACCTCATGTTCTGTATAGTTCTTTTCACCTTGCATTCCTTTTGTGGGTAGTCTCTTATTCCAAATGCAGCTGTAGAACTGCCACTCTTTTAGTACTTTCCACCCCCCCCCACCCCCAGATCTTCCTGTATTTATTTAAAGATGGTTTCTGGTGCCATTTTGTTCTTGAAGTTGCTACATTTTGCCACAGAGGGGAAACACAGTCTTGCTTCGCTCTTTCCTGAGAGCTTTACTTTGTTTCTCTTTTCATCTTTATCCGAAATAAATTACACTGTACCTGTGTGATGTCAGTAAAGACTCTGCTAGGTAGAGGAATACTTCAGATAATATAGTCTCTTGTGAAAATGGGAGCAGCTGTAATTGGGCAATTAGATTAAATTAAAGCTGTAGCAAGGGCAGTAGCTCCTTATTATTGTAAGTGCTCTCTCCTTAAAAAGAGGCAAGTGATTTTTCTGAATGAGGCTTCAAAGGTAACAGATAACTTGGAGAAGTTCTGGTCATACCCTATCACTGAAGAAAAGCTGCTTTGATTTGCTTGTGGTTTTCAGATGTCCTATTTTATAAGGACAGAGGCAAATGATGCAGAACACTAAATACTATTTTTATTTGAAATAAAAAAAAAATAAAAACCCCAAACCAAAAAAAATTGCAAACAAACAACAACAAAAAACCTTCTCTAAGCCAGATAGAAATTTGAAAATGAATTTAGCCACCTTTAGTTTCCTATCCAGGAAGTGTGTGTGAGAGGTTAGTCAGAGTTGGCGGCATGAACATTTGGGTTTCAAGGATGCACAGAATACTTAACATGACTGTACCCTGGCAAAACTCTGCTGACATTTTGCAGAGCAGTTTGGAGCTGTTATGTTTCCTAACAGGATATTTGTAGCATGTTGTACACAGTTACTGTTGTAACTGAATCGTAGCCTGTGGTCCTTAAAACATGAAGTGCTACCCAACTGCCAGGAACCTTAATGCAGTTTGCCTTTGTCTTCAGTCACGTTAATGTAGGCAACAAGGGGAAATGCCAGAGTATTTGGGAGCTAGGCCAGGAGGGGAATAGGTGTGCAGCTGGTCATCTGTCTCGACACTTTGGAGAACGTGGGTAATTACTGTGTGCCATACACCTTCCTGATGAAATGCCTTTTGGAAAATCAAAGTTGTTTGTCTCATTCCAAGGCAGAGACAATTTCTGTGACCAAATGGGATTTAGCAACTCCTCCAGCCTTGATGCAGTCTCTTTCATGGACTGTTTAGCTTTTTGATGGTTATGCACCCACAGAGTTTTTGTATACATAAAATAAGGCATGAAATGTGGACTTGGTGTTTATTGTGCAATCAGCTCGGCCTTAAAAAGGGCAAATGGCATAATGGACCAAGTGCTGTTTGTCCCATAACAATTCTAGTAAATGAGGCTGACTGCTCATCCCGGTTAACTGCCTTTTCCATGGTATTTTGTATTGGTACATCCTTAGAGGAAGCAGTGGGTCTTCTGGTGCTGAAATAAACTTGAAGACTATAGCGAATATTCACTATGCTTTAAAATCTGGCTCTGTATGTTGGATCAGGCCTATTTCCTGTCTTAAAGCACAAAAGTGAACAGGTGTGTTCTTAATAAACTGATTAAATAAAGACAGTGAAAAAAGAGGAGCAATCTAGGTGCTTTGAAAGAGGTTATACCTTCTGAGACCATGCACGTAAAGTCATCGTAGAATCATAGAACAGTTTGAGCTGGAAGGGACCTTAAAGATCATCTAGTTCCAACCCCTAGCCCTGGACAGGGAATCTTTCACTAGAAGGTGGTTTCTCCTTCACTGAGTTGAAGGAAAAAGCTACAAAGCTGTAAGATGTGCAGGCATTGAAGGACTGTTCTTGTCACCACACAGAGTTTGATGAAGTGTGAACGTGCAGGAATACCTGGGGATTCTCTGGAGCCTTAGAAGCTTTGGCCTCACATGGACAATGCCAAGAGCTTTTGTTAGGCATTAATACCCATAAAATATTTGGCTATACACATACTGGGCCCTCCTGAGTCTCTGGGAAAAAATACTGCTTGCTGGTGTTGCAGGCTGATGCCGTATATTGTTCTTTTTTATTTTTTTTCCACTAACGCACATTAAATTCTGGCTAAGCTGCTCTTTTCCAGTGTTTGGTACTGTAGTACTACAGCAGGTTATCCTTCACTTCTGTTTTCCTTGGCGTAATGCATTTTTAAAGCCTTGAACACAGGAAGTAGCAAAATGATCTTTCCAAGTATCCATTTCCCGGGGATGGTACTCTCTGAGTGAAGTATTGTAAAGTATCTCCAGTACAAACCAAAGCCTGAGCAATACAAATGGTGATTGTACAAAGACAGAAGTGAAAAATCCTGCTTCCCCTCACTACTTTGTGCCATTATAAAGGAATTTGTCTGTTAAGTCAGTGCACAGCATTAGCATTGTTCAGTTTATGGGAAATGTGAGAAAATTTGTGTGCAGGACAGCAAAAGGATACTCTCGACTTTGGCTCTGAGGTGAGCTGAAAAGCTGTACAACTGTAACAAGTAAGTTGAGTTGGGAAATTAGTATGGGGTTTTTAAGTATTATTTGCACGTGTACTTCTGGCACCATTCAAAAGATTATTAATTTTGTGTCTTTGCTTCGCCTACTCTTTCTCTGAAGAAGTGCTCTGTAAATCTGAGTTTAAGGGGTTCAGCTTAGTATCTTTAGCCACCTGCATCTGACCAGACTTTTGTATATCATGGGTACAGAGAAACAGGTGTTTCTGGATGCACAACACAGAGGTAGGTAGCCAAACATATCTGAAAAAGAAGTGTGTTCTGTAAATGCCTGTTGCTCTTTGACTCTCTATTATGAAATCAAGTGTAGGTGTCAATAAGATACTTAAGTTTTACGTATCTTATATTGCATCTTACATTGCATGGAGTGAATGACTGAAGCATTTGTGAATTTTGGAAGCTTGAAGAAAGGATAGACATTAGTTACTGAAATATTGTTATGAGAAACTGAAGAACTGGAATATATTTTGAGTTGTCCTACTTTTGTGTAGAGATGGCAGGTAGAGAGAAACTAGTCACAGAAGAGATGGAAAGGTATGAATCTTCAGCTGTTAAGGGAGAAAGACAAGCCGTTCTCTTTGATCAGTGTGACACATCATCTAGTTCTTCCTTAACTTGCATGGGTACATGTAACTGTGACACATTACCACCTTACATCTTCTTTGGGCTGGAAAGAGAAATGGCATATAATGAGAATTGTTAATTCACTTCAGGAGTACTTGGGAAATCTCCCAGATATTTATGTGTAATTGAGAGAACACAATAACAGTATAGTAATTGAGAAACCCAGTTCTTCATTGTGACAATTGGTTCCTAGTCTTTGCCTTTGTCCCTTGGCATTTCCAGCTGGAGGTGCTGGTGGTGCTTTTGTAGATGGAAGCGTGTTCTACCTGTAGAGGTGTTTCCATCTGAGCTTTATTATGTATTGCAGACTTGCTAAGGTGAAATTCCATAATTTCCTGGCTCTACCAGGGTAACAGAAGAATTTTTTTTAAAGGAGTTGTGACTAAATGAAGCATGTGGTTGAAGTTCTTATTATTCTGACTGAATAGAACATGTCAAAATATTGGTTACTCGAAGTAACCTCTTTGAACATGCCGCTTGTAGCCTGAATTTAAAAATAGGAGTTTGGTGCCTTAAACAGGGAAGGAGAGGTTCTCTGAGAAGGTTACGGATTACTGTATTAAGTAAGAAATGTGCTTGGGTTAACTGTTTTAATAAGCTTATTAATAGCACATACAATTTACCTATATTTTATGGACTGAATATCCTGCAAAGAATGGCTCTGTAAATAAACCCTACTTTTAATATCTTCAGTGTCCCAGTGGCTTTAAATGCAGTTTCCGATTTGAAAATACAATGACTAATTAAATAAGTAACTTTTAAAAAGCTTATCACCCACAGATTTATCCAATCAGCTTGCTTAGAATTATATGTAATACAGGAGTTCTTCCTAACAGGCAGATGTAAAAAGCTTAGCCTTTTTAAGGCTCAAACTGAGTATTTTTGGCTTGTCAGTTTTTTGGTGGAGTTCCCAGAAGGTGGTAAGCATACCAAGGAACAAGCATCCTTTCCCCTTCAGAATGGTGACTCTGTGAAGCCTCTCTATACATCTGCCCACATCTCTGCTGTCTCTGTTTTGCATGGAATCCATCTAGCTGGTGCAGTTAACTCCCTCTTTTCACTGTTTTATAGTGTGGTAGGACTGGGCAAATATTTATTGTTGTGTTAAGCGATAAGACTTCCTTTTTCACATATCTTTATTTAGAGCAATATCTTCTAAGGGTAGAATTGTTACATACAGATTTCTAGCTGGCCTGTTTGCACCTGATTTCTCCCCAGCACTGATTCAACTGGACTCATGAAGTGAAACTCCTTTCCTCCTGCCTTCTCCTTCTGTGTTTATGGTTGTAGTAGTTTTCTTCCATGCTGCACAGCAAGTTGAAGCAACTTCTCTCCCCACTACTTACATGATAATTGAATTTTAAAAAGCGTGCCTGCAGATATGGGACACCCTGCTACATGTTTTAGTGCTTCAAAAAGCAGTGAGTAAGCAGGCCATTTGTAAGAAAAAACAGAGATTTCCCATGGGCTTATCTTTCTGTGGTGTCTCAGTCCTATGTGTTCAGTGTTCTCCCGCACTGGTCAGCATTCCTCTTAATCCTGTCAGCACAAGCCCTTCTTGCTGCTAATGATAACTGTCTCCTTTTTTGTTTAATCTGAATGTCCTCAGCTCCCTGGATTTTCTTATACAAGAGATAAATATTAAGGGGATTATTTTTTCTTGACAAATTTCTGGTGGGGAAAAACCCATGATGTGGGAATAGTGCCAAAACCCATGATGTGGGAATAGTGCCAAAACCCAGAACTTTCAGAAAATCTGTTAGTTTTGCTGATCTCCGTTCTTTTCTGGCGTTGCTTTTGCTGTCCTTGAGGAGGTCAGAGAAGAGAAAGGCTGCCCATTTCACATCTGCTGCACTGACAAGCAACCAAATGTACCTTTTGGCTAGTGGCTGGCATTTTGGCAGTGCAAAGCTTCCAACTCCCGCCCTTTTAGAATCAGATGGGATGAATAGCAGAGCTGTGCTATATTGGCAGTTGGCATACGGGCTAAGTACATGGGCTGCATATGAGTCTATTCATCTGAAGTTATCCTTTCAGATCACTGCTTAGTTTTCTAGCATAATCTTCTTGGAAAAGAGCTTGGCACGTGTGTCCTCTTTTCTCTTGGCACATGGCAGTTTTGTTTTTTCTTTATTTTTTCCCCCCCTAGTAATTTCCTGGTGTGCAGTAGTTATCCTAAGCAGAAGTACTGGTATCTGAAAATGAATGGACATATTGCAATCTGGAGAAATGTCATGTCCTTCTGCTGTGGATTCTGAGTGATACAAGCTGTGGAGGGGTGTGTGTAGTGGGCATGCTATAAATTAAACATTCTCTTTGCTTCAGGCAGGGATAAAAGAAGGGTCCTCCCACACTTTCTCATTCTTTCTCATCCTTTGCAGGCATCTGAGAATGGAATAAGCCAGTCATAAAAAGCAGGGCCAGGTCAGGGTAGATAAGTACCTTCCCCTGTTGTAAAATTCAGAGCAGCATTTAAATCCCTGCCTCCCCTAACACACCTCTAGAGAATCACCCAATCTCTTGTAATTACTTGCTTAAAAGAGCATGGGAACAGCTGATTTTCCTTGCATTAAGGTAGCTCTTTGTTATATTTCTGCCCTTTTCTGGATCAAAAAAAGCCTCCAGCTCCAATTCAAGGTTTTAGTATTTATGATATGTTGGTTGTGGGCAGCTAAGCTCTAAAAAAAAGGAGGAGGAGTAGGAACAGTCAGTTAAAATTCCTGTTCATATAATAGCTTTTCTGTCCTTTTACCTTGTCCTCTGTATTTGGTTCATCCCCCTTGTTTCACCTTGTTTTAAATTCTGACTGCTTTAGGGGGCAGGAGCTGTTTCTTTACTGTAGGAGGGGGCTGCATTTGGCATCATGGAGTCTTCCTCTGGTTGCAGCCCTTACTTGCCACAGCAGTACAAACACAGATATGCTTGTAGGGCAGGGGAAATGCATCCTGCAAGGCAGAGAGGGCTGTGATTTTATGTAATTACAGCAGCATCTTGGAATATAAGAACATATCTTTGGTGCTAATACAGTAGACAAAAGGCTTCCAGCCTCCCTTAGTTCTTTTTTTGTCTCCCCCTTGGATCATCTGTGAGTGGAAACTATGTTCCAAGAGGGGGAAAATGACCAAACAAAAAACCATCCTACTGAAACGCTGCTTACAACCTGGGGCTTGAGGTCTTGTATAGAGCTTTCTACTGAAGGCTTAGTAAAAGTGAAGTCAAGAGAAGGAAAATTGCTGCTGGATTGTCTGATCTGAATGTGTGCTGTGGGTCTGGTGTTTGGTCTTCACCTCTACTGCACCATTCCACATAAATAATGAAACCCTTTCAGGGCCTGGGAGCAGCTTAGGAGCACTAGCATCCGTTTGATTTTGACAGTTTTGAGATTTACCCATTGAACTTCATTGCTGGAGTTGTTGCACGCGAATGGCCCCGTATTCCCTAGTCTGGTGCTGATCAGTGTCACAGGAGACACAAATCCCAGTTTTCCCCTTGTGACCTTAGTCATGTAGTCACTATATTAATGGGTTGTAGAAACAGAAATACCAGTTCTCTTGCATGTCTCCTGTATTGGGACTTTACCCTGATCCAGGATCTTAATGTGTATAGGTATATCTGAATTGGTGTTGATCAAGGCCTTCTGTAAAAAAAATAACAGCAGAGGCTACAGAGACTTTCAGTGGGCTTCTCTCCCTCACTTCTGTTTCTAACAATGGCTAAATCGACTGTGGCAGCTGTTGCTTTGGCTGCAGGCTTTTCCATTTCCTACTGAAGACTGACACATGTGGTGAGGTTGCTTATCTGTTGAGGGGTGGGTGGGCAATAGGACAGGGCAATTTCTCAGCAATTGGTGATGTGTGTGTAGGACTGACAGCTTTGATGTGTTTCCCTGTGGGGTAGAGTGCTGCCATGGAGGATGAAAGCCTGATCTTTGGCATTTGGCTAAAAGCAAAGCAGCTCAAGGGCATGCAAAAGAACAAGAGGGAAGAGCAGAGGGGCATTCTCTGTGGACTATTCTTCCTAAAGCAGCTGGAATGTGAGGGCTGTATGTAAATGTAATAGCCTGCTTATTTTACATTGGGGCCTGTAAAAATGTGCCTTTGTGTTGTGGTTTAAGCCCAGCCAGCAACCAAGTACCATGCAGCTGCTCACTCACTTATCCACCTGTGGGATCAGGAAGAGGAAGTGGGAACATGTTTGGAGTGATGGTGTCTGTCTTCCCAAGTCACATGTGATGGGGCCCTGCCCCCCTGGAGATGGCTGAACACCTGCTGCCCATGGGAAGCAGTGAATTCATTCCTTGCTTTCCCTATTAAACTGTCTTTATCTCAATTTACAAGGTTTCTAGCTTTTACCCCTTTGATTGTCTCCTTAGTCCTGCTGGTGGGAGAGTGAATGAATGGCTGTGTGGGGCTGGGTTGCTGCCTGGGTTTAAACCATGCCACCTTGGTCCAGAGCAGGGGCCCGGGCTGACAGAGTAGTCATGGTACCTACTGACAGCATGGAACAGTCTGTCATAGCAGTCTGAGCCTCCCTGCACCTCCTCTCTGAAAGCTGCACTCAGGTTGTGATTGGCAAGGTCTTGAGGGTGCTCAGGTGAGCACTTAAATGCAGAAAAAACCTTGGATGCTGCAGAAGAAGGGGTGATGATTTATTAGGTGACTTGGGTGACTTTTTTTTTTTTTTATTTTAACTGGTGGAGTTCCTTCTAGGTGGGTTTCCAAAGCAAAGACTTAAGTGGCCATTAACAGGTGGTATTACTTCCCATCACTCTGTGCAACCAGCACTATCTCCAGTATTTGGCTCTATTCCAGCTATAGACTGTTTCCTTAGTTTACCTACCTTTGTGCTCTCCTTGATATTATCTACAGTGTGCAGTTACATTTTTGCTGTTAAATCTCTTCAGTGTTTTGCTCTGGAGGAGGCTGCATTCCAGTGGTGATGCTGGAAGGAAAGAATTTATTCTTGTGCTTGATTTACCTGTCAGTTGAAAGCCATGAAGGGCTTTGTTTGTCTGTAGTATGTCATGACACTCCATGATAGGCATACTGTCTTCCTTGACAGAGGAGCTAAGTTTGCAGTATCAGTTATTTTTATTGCCTGTCCAGCTGAGCTGGGCAGGTAGTGTATGATGACAGTTTTTGTGAGTGTGGGGTGGGGTGTGGTTTTTTT
>VYXD01013260.1:1041274-1080140 GCA_013397195.1 Hylia prasina | reverse complement strand
TTTTAATGCTGGCAGCTTCCTCTATCTGAAGCATCAGTTACGGTCTCTGATTGTGTTTGCAACCCAGATCAACTTGCTTCCCCCCACCATGTTTACTCTGGGACTATGTACTAAGCTGTGATACCTGTGGCTGAAGCACTGCTGCCTCCTTGATGTTGTTTTTCTACACCCCTTCCAAGTAGACTAAAATATATATTTTTTTCAATCATATCCCAGTTCTTTGCTTTTCAACTGCTTGTGATGATACCCTGCCAAAAATAATGCAAAACCATTTCCTAGCTCTTCGGTAAGAGGAAATATTAATGGAATTAAGAGTCAGGGTTGTTTTTGGAGATGAAAATAGTTTATGCAAAGTTGTGCTGCTTCAGCCTGGTCTCCAATGTGCATTTTTTGTTTCTTTTTTACTTTTCATGACTTTAATTTCATGACTTTACTTCCTTGAGTGTCAGGCAAGGTGCAATCTAAAATGTGCAGAAAAATTGGATTCTATTTTGCATTGAATATCAGCAAAAGATAGCAAAGTGAGCGTTCTGTGTACCCATTTTTCTTCTGTAGAAAAGACTGAAAATGAAGCTGACAGATAGCTCTCCTGAGAACAGGCATATTCATATTTTGTAAAACTAAGGTTTGTGGGTTTCAGCAGGTGAAAGCTGTTGACTGCAACACAACAGCTTATTCTGAACAATCCAGTCCTTCCTTTAAAGTGATCCTACTTCAACTTTCAGGAATGTTTTTATCCATGGACCTGTATGCTTGGTGTCAACCAGAGTTATACAGGGACTTTGGTCAGTGCTGAGGGCTCTGGTAATCTCAGCCAGGTATGTGCACTCTTGAATGACTGGGGGAGCAGAGCTACAATTAGTCACTGCAGACTAAGCTGCCATGTGTTTAATACTGCTCTACCTGCACCTGCAGAACCAATAGCTCAAGCCTTTGCTGACAAAGCATTTCAGGGCAGGGAGTGGGAAGATGGATGCAACACAGAGGCTGTGGCTGATTTATAAGTTATGATTTATTGAGCTACATGCATAATAGGAATTCATAAGGTGCAAAACACAATGTGTACATTACTGGATGAGGAGCTAGCCTGGAGATGGGGGGAAATGTCTCCAATGTGTAGCATTTTAAACACTTGTATGTGTAAATCAGTATGTTACCTGTCAGCCAGATGTTATTGATCTCAGTATCAGGAGTGAGAGTACAGGTCATTTGGCTTTAAACTTGAAAACCAGACATCTGAGTTATTTTGAATCATTACTTGTGAAGTGGTGACAAATTGCAAAGAGTGACCAATTGAAGCAAATACTAACAAGCAGTAATATGTAGAAGCTTAAATGAATTAAGTGGTGTACTGTCATCCTCATCCTGTGGACCCTGCAGGTGACATAGAGAGGTGTGGATGCAGATAAAGATCTGAAGTATTCTACTACAATATTCAACCACACAAAATAATGAGTGTCATTAAAGAGGTCATGGGGAATTTATGCCAAATATAGGAAGTTCTTGTTCCTTGATTTACGTTATAAAATATTCCACCCTATCAAAAAGAAAAGGTTTATATTGGTAGGAGTTCTCTTCAGGTTTTGCTTCTGTACCAGCCATTCCTACAAGCCATAACAGATATCACTTAAGGTGCTGTGGAAACATAAGGCATTAGTAACCTTTTGATTCCAGGATCTCTAATCTTTCTAGAGCTGGAATAGCTAATTTTACCTATTAAATTACATATTAAATATAAAACCAAGAAAGGGAAAAAGAATTCTGAACGTGGAACAAGCTACTACAGTACCTCTTTCTTGCTGCAGAGTACTGGAATGGTGGTACACCTTTTCTGTTGTCTTGGATAGTTGAAGAAATTAAACTTGGTAAAATTTGCTGTGCAAGGGAATTGTTGTTGGGAAACTGTTGTTATCCTAACGTGGAGTAAAGATGTCCAGGGTACAGAAATGACTTGACAACAGACCAGGTGATCTCCTGAAGCTTCCTTGGTCTTTGTTCAAAATGCAGTTATAACCCTTCTCTTTCAGGAAACCAACAGAGAAATGCTTATTGCAGTGTGTGACAGGATTTATAAACTGTAACAGAGAATCAATGTTCTAAAATCTCAGTCTTCATATCTGCTTAAAGTTTTCCACAGATTTCTCATACATAACATGAGCCAGGCCTTTTTATTTCCTACAGAGCTGGGTAAAAGGTGAATGATCTAGTAAAAAGAAAGTGATTGTTCTTTAAGTAAAAAAAGCAACACCGAGGCAAATCTGAGCTGTAGAAAGCACACATAATCCTTGCCAGAAATATTGCAGTCTCTAATTGAGAAGCAGCTAGTCTGCAGCCAAGCTGGCTCTGGAGGAAAGATGAAAGTGTTTGATCTCAGCTGTGTTACCACCTGTATCATGCCAGGGAAGTTAAATGCACTGAAAGAGCTCCACTTACCATTGATTTTATTTCTCCAAATGAAGAATGTGTTGATAAATGGCTGATGAAATGAGGTAGCAGTGGGTAAATGGGCACCCTACCACAACCCCTTTTTTTTCTGTTGGACCAATAACCCTGGCACTATTAAGAAATGCTTCTTTGCAGTAATGGCAATGCTATGAAAGCAAGTGGTGGGCCAGTTCCTGCCATTTGAGATGTGATGAAAATCTGAGATACAATAAAATTATTTAGAACCAGGAGAAAAATGCAGTGCCATTGCTTTAAGAGCTCCAGTACTTGCTATTATGTTCCTTCTCACCCTTATGCCAGTGTTCATATCTGAGAGCCCTCCTTAGATGAAAGAGCTTAGAATAGGAAATATGGTTGTGTTGCACTGGCACGGTAAAGCAGGAAGAAGCTCTGTACAAAGAGGCCACTCTGAAAAGAGGATGTGTAGTGCTTCCAGCCTTCCCAGAGTAGCTTGAAAAAGGATCAAAATGCCAAGAAAGGCACAAGAGCAGGCTGCTCTAAGAGTGTAGGGAATAAGTCATATGAGGAGGGGGACTGAGAGAGCTGGGGTTGTTTAGTCTGGAGAAGGCTCAGTGATGATCTTACCACTCTCTACATCTACCTGAAAGGAGGGTGCAGCAAGATGGGGGTTGGCCTCTTCTCCCAGGCAGCTAGTGACAGGACATGAGGACATAGCCTCAAGCTGTGCCAGGGGAGGTTCTGGTTGGATGTCAGGAAGAATTTTTTTTCACTGAAAGGGTGCATTGGAATGAACTTCCCAGGGTGGTGGTGGAGTCACCGTCCCAGGAAGTTTTCAACAAATGACTGGATGTGGTACTTAGTGCCACTGTTGAGTTGGCATGGGGGTGTTTGGTCAAAGGTTGGACTTGATCTTGGAGGTTTTTCCAACCTTGGTGATTCTGTGCTTTTTATCTGCTGTCACTGAACATGGAGACAATATCCCAGTGTGTCCTGGCTATCCATCCTGCCAGTTTCCATTGCTTAGGGTCTTGGGAATGCCCCACACTGGAGGGGTTCTTATTAAAGCAGCAGCACTTGCATTCAGAGAGGCACTATTTGAAACCTTCTTTAATGGAGGGACTGTTTTATTGATACTTGCTGCTCCTGAACTGATTTTCTGAGGTCTTTTCTCTGAGGTCTTTGACTGCAAATACTGTATAGAGTAACCTGATCTGTGACACAGGGTTGAAAAGAAAACCGAGGAGACAGAAATCCAGCTGACCTAATATGTGGAAGTTAAGAGCTCAAAGTAATGAATGAGTGACATTGAATTAAATTGAGTTAATCACATTGGGTTGCTCAATGGGATATTAAAATCCATAAGAATCAATAACCTTAGAACTGTTGTATATCAGCTTAGATGATGTATGATGACTGACAAGGTTGTTTAATCTGTTACTGTCTAAGGTGTTTGGTATCAAGATAAAAGGAAATAAACAGAATGTTAAGTGAGAGGAATAATATATCCCAATCCTTAACTCTAGAGTGAGACATGCCTGATAAAAACTCTGTTGTGTCCTAGCTATGTGAAGTGGCCCACCAGGATCTCCATGGAAGATAGCATGTACCAATGTTTAAAATATCTTCTCAGGCTGATTTGGGAGGACTGGGAAAACTCTGGGAAGAGGTTGGTTAAAAACATTATGTCGAAGTGGTGCTATGCTAGAAAATGGCTTTCTCTATAAAATGTAGTTCTCCATTAAAATGCAGTTGTGAAACACTATAGAATTCAGTGTAAAGCCCACTACGGAAGGAGGGGAGAATGTGAGGCCAAGACAAGTCTAAAATTACTCTAAAAAGCAGGAAGAGTGTAATACTAACCAAGACCTTTCCAGATTCTTGTGTTACTATCAATTTCACTAGCATCTGGATTCAGTGGGGATGATTTTGTTATTGCAGGAACTTAGATTGCTTTTTTTTTTTTTTGAAGTGACCTGAAAGTATTAAGGAACCAGCTCTTTTGAATTCTTTTTAATTCTTTTGCACCTTTTTGAAATGCCAGACTAGGACTTTAGGTGGCTTGTGCTCTTTCCTCAGAGGCATCTTTAAGATATTTAAATTATTTTTTGTGATATAGACCCAGAGAGATTATATACAAAAGTTAGTAATTGCTATTATTTTTCCTGAATAATTCTGAAGTGGCTATGTTTAATTTTTACCAATTTTTTTTAGTTCAGACTGAATTGGTTTGAGTTGTGTGGTGAATGATGCCTTGGCTACTACGGGCAACTTGCTGTGCACAATAGTGCTTTGTTTCATACATCTATCAAAAAAATAACTGGGGTGTTGGAAATGACACATGGATTTCTCTCTGGCAATAAACTACCCGACTGGCTGTGTTATATTATAGTGATGGTTGCAGTATAACAACCTTGATAGATAAAACAGTAGCTAACCTTTGGGCTGGGACGTCTAGGTCAGCAGTTTAAAATTGGAGGCCATCCATATGAGCTTACATTTCCACCCTTGTCATCCAACACTCAGCTGTTGTTGTTCTGTGTGCCTGAATGTCTACATGCCACAGAAGTTCCTAGTTGCCTATTTAATGTACAAATGACATGGTATTTTCTCTGATTTGCCACAATTACTTAGTACTTTTACTTACACTCATCTTCTCCTCTGTGAGTCCATATTTAACATTAACTGCAGTGCAGATCAAATTCATCTTTGTGAAGATGAGCATTTGAACTTGATGGTGAGTGAATGATTGACAAGGTGCAAGTATTTTTGTGTCAAGGCTGTGACATGTCATTTGTTGAAAAAGCTATTCAGCCGAATGCTGTACTCATCTGAAAGCTGGGAGTGAAGAATGTGCCAGATTCTCAAAAGGATGCTGCTTGATGTCTAGTGGCACTATTAGTGACATTTTGATGTTAATGAAGAAGGGAGCACTTTCTGCTCTGGAAATTACACTTTTTAAGGTTAAAAGAGATGCTTTATGAACTCGGTGCTACACTGTTGCAATCCATGTAGCCCTCCAGTTTTGCAGTAGATAATGAAGTTACAGTTTGTGGATTGCTGTGTCTGTAGTGCTTACTGATCACATGGTTAAAACTGTATGAAAGACAGCTGAAACAGTTTAAATATCTCTCTGCTAGTTCTTTGCTGCATAAGCACTTGCTGAGGGTGCCACAGGGATGTTAGAAACTTGTTAATGGGAAAAGGGAAAGTGTTGGCGAGGTTGTGCCTCTATTAAATTGTGTTCCACAACCTGAAGGAAATCTGATGGCTTGACCCAAGTTAATGTTGTATTCCCTAGCATGGAAGCCTAAAATGTTGCTGATATTGGGTGTAACTACCCAGGTCTCAGAAGCGCTGCTGTTAATTAGCATCTCTTTCCTGTGGAAACCTTTGAACCCCTCAGGAGAATCCCCAGGGCCTTGCCCTGGAAGAATATACCATAGAGTCTCCACCTAGGCTGAAAGAAAAGACTTTCCCCATGGTGCTTTGCAAGACTGTGATCTACCCAAGTTTTGCTTTCCCCATATGTCCCTAATTCTAGTGGTTTCTCCTTTCCCTGTTTCCCCATTGGTTGTGGTATCCCTGATGGCCTGTCCCTGTGTTCCCCATAGGGCACTGCCCTTTGTACCGCCCCTGTGCCCTCAGACCATTGGTTCCTGACCCCTTAACTACTGAGCACTACATGGTCCTGGTCTTTTGTCCCTGATTCCCTTTGGTGTGTTGGAATAAACCTTTGCTGGAATTTATCATACACGAGGCCCTTGTTGCCTCTCTTAGCTGAGCTAGCTGTGGTGTGTGGACTTGACTGCTTTGCCTGAATGCCGATCCAAGTGGCCTTTCCAAAAGATATGCTTATTGGGCAAGAGGTAGCAGAAACCACCATCTAAATCCCACATTGCTACAGTTTCCCTGTTCTGTGAGAATACAGGCTGTAAATGAGCAAGTTTTAAGAGCTATGTCAGATGAATGTATTAATCTAAAACTACAGCCTTCCTGATGCGCGGAGCATCTCTTGGATTTTACTTCTGAATGAATCAGCTAGATCGATTGTCTCTTCACTAGTGTTGCTTTAGCGGGAGATGAAAAATACTTCATACTATGGAATTTGTAGGCTTTTTTCCTCCAAGTCTAATAGGGTATTAAGTATGTTAAAACAGGTCCTTTGCCTATGTGTGCTACATCTCCTCTTCAGATTTGTGTTTACAAATCTTGGATAGGAGTGACCACAGAAGTCATAAACAAAATCGGTTTAAGAACATATAAATATTGTGATGTCTTTTAAATTACTCTGCAAAGAATAGTGTTGTTTCTTCACATGACAATAAAAAGATTTTTTTTGTCCCTAATGCCTAACAGACTTTCTGAAAAATGACTGAATTTTTTTGGGGTGGAGGAGAGAAGGAAAGGTCCTCTAGAGACCAATCTTTACCAGGAGTTGAAGTCTGCTAGCTTGTGGCTCTGGATGTGGATTTAATCTCACCCATTTCTTACAGATACTGATGAATTACTGCATCTTTCCCTCTTTGATATTCTAGAGCCACAAGTGGTCTGACTAACAATAACACCACTGCCTGACAGATCAGAGCACGGAGTGTGTACAGCCGTGGCTATTGTTGTTCCATTTGATGAATGCACTGTATGCTGGTTGCTTTGCTTTGAGGTTTTTTGGGGAACAAAATTCATTAAAATCTCTTCACTGCTCTTTTCCTGAGATAAGGCTGGGGAGGGAGGTAGAGGAACATCCTGCCACTCTACTGTCTCTGTTAAATTGCTGCCGCAGATGCTGTCTTGGCTGCTGGTAACAGTGTCAGAAATGGCAGCCTTCTGCAAAAGTGGTTTAAAAATAGACCTATTTGGGTATGCTTGTTCCCTTAAAGGGACATTGTCAGTTTGATTTAGTCCCAACATTTTAGCTTGGTTGCTGTTAGCTGTGCCATCTCTTCTGAGTTGCCAGCCAATTTGGCCAGGTCTGCAATGGGTTTGGTATTGTTTTACATAGAGGCAAATATGCTTTGAACATAGCATAATAAAGTTTTACTAAACGTAGTAAAATGATGCAAGGGGTTTTTTTTGCTTGTATCTGTTGCCATAAAAATGAGACACAGCTAGCATTCCCTTGCCAGTGTTGTCACCCTTGCAGCTGAAGGCCTTGTGCAGTCAGGTTACAGTTATCCATGTCCTTTCAAAATAGACCGCTCTTCTGTTTTTTGCCATAGTGCATCACTTCCGTCAGCACCCTGCTTTTTTCTTCTGAGATAGAAAAGTTATTCCTTCCTTTTGCCTCTTTCATTGCAATTAATGTGGGCAATGCAGTGGGATAAGATTGGAAATGCACAACCCCCATCTTCAATCTATCTTAAAAGCCCAATGTTGCTTTTAAGGGTGAGAGTGATTCTTTGAAGTAATGAAGTTTCTTGGGTTGGTGACTTTTTTTTCAGAAACAATGCAGCATCATGCTGCTTGTGTCAGGAGGCAAATAAGAAGCTTGACCTACTGCACATCCACCAATAAGGCGTTTGTTGTCTATTGTTTCTGTCAGAGGCAAATGTTCTGCTCTGGTTGTGTTATAGCCCTGGAGAGCAGAGCAGCTCCAGTCACATGGCTGCAGTGATTGGTAAGGAGATCCAGGTTTCCATCCCAAAAGCTCCGTTTCATTTTCTTGCTGCCTGTAATATTTGTTCCCTTCTGTGCAGTGGGATGGCACTTGACAGCACTGAGGAAAGGCTGTGAAAGCTGACTGAAGCAGGCTGAGAGGGGACTGTTGAAACATGCTTTCAAACAATTACATCTGGCTTTGCAGTGGTACCATTGATTTAATATCTTTCTCATCCACCATCCTTTCCATGTTAACTGCTTCTTTCTCCTCTGCTGCTTTATTGTCCTTCTGCAATGTTTCTTACTCTTTGACATGTCCCCATCTCTTACATCAACAATCACTTCCATCTAGGCCCTCGAGCCCCTTTGTAGCCTGGTTTCCACTTGTCTAATCTTTTTTTCATTAAGAGTTAGATTTTGCTGACATCTTTAAGCTTCTGTATCTCCTGACTTTGAGGGTTCAGCACTGATTTCAATTAGAGTCCATGCCTAGAAGGCTTCAGCAAACAGCATCTCCTCTCATGGTAATGAGTTGTTGTTACCACTCTCCCAAATGTGCTCACTTGTGCACAGTCCAACACTTGCTCTGATTTTCTGACCAAACGATGCAAAGCAGGGCAACATTTCAGGGGTTCTCTCCCCACTTCTGTTGGATGGACAGGTCAGGAGACAGCTGTGGAGGGCTTTCCTCTCAAAGGAGACTTGAAATACTATTGTGGTAATTTGAAGTCTTCAAAGTGTGCTGGATTGAGGCACCTGCCATCTAGCATTGTAACTTGTCCTTTCTTGGTGTTTGCTCCTGGCTGCTGTGCTTCAGTGAGATACATGATGCACATCCTGTGACAGGTATGTAGGTGCTGGAGCCAATTTACCCTGTGCAACCATAAGCAGTTTTTAAAATGATGGCATGTCTGTCTCTCTGTGATACTGATGATGTTCATTCTTGGATTTGTGGTGAGGTTCCAGAAGCCTGGAAGAAACCTAGTGTTGTGCCAACGCATAAAAAGGGAAAACAAGACAAATCCAGTAATTGTAGCCCTGTCAACTTGAT
This sequence comes from Hylia prasina, assembly GCA_013397195.1. Lineage (NCBI taxonomy): Eukaryota > Metazoa > Chordata > Aves > Passeriformes > Sylviidae > Hylia > Hylia prasina. The sequence continues at coordinate 1,071,088 of VYXD01013260.1, read as the reverse complement.
GTTTATCCGGGGCAAAATAATGAAATGGCTGATTAAAGGATTTGAGTAGCAAAGAGTTAAAAAGAGTAATATAATTAATGTCAGTCAAGTTGGGTTTATGGAAAAGTGATCCTGTCAAACTAACTTGATATCTCTTTTGATAAATTTAGTTGATTAAAGGAAATTCTCTAGACATCTCTAAAGCAGTTGACTTGCTACCACAGGACATTTTGGAAAAAAGTGATAGAGAGTTGGCATGGCACACACTAATGATATTACCAAATGGCCAGCTGTGACAGGTCCCTAAACATGATGGTTAACAAGGAATCATTGCTGAGCATGTGTTTCTAGTAAGGTTCTGCAGCATTTGGTTTCCAGATCTGTTTAATGCTTTTTAATTACATGAATGTGGAATAACCCCCCAGATCATTAGTGATTAAGTCTGTAGTTATGCTTCCCCAAGTCTTGTGCCAACAAGGAAGATGGTATTCTGTAATACCAGGTTTCCAAGCCAGTAGTACCATGTAGGAAGATGTAAGCAAGCAAATGTGGAGCTTCCTAGCAGGGTGAAAAGGTAAATTTGGCATCTAGGAACTAAAGAGATCATGGTTCCAGAGCAGGAGACCCTTTTGGGGAGGGGTAGACTCTGAGAGGGATTTGAGGCATCTGCTGAATAACCAGTTCCTAAGTTACCACAAGGATTAATGAGGCTTTTGGGTGTGAAAACGAGGGATTTTTAAATGAGAGTGTAGGGGTAATTCCTTTGTCCCTGGTGCAATTGCTTTTGTAATAGTGTGCCTGGCTCTCATTTCAACAGTGCTAGAAGGATGCTGATAAATTGTAGGAGGATCAGAGGCAATGTCAGAATGATTAAAAGGTCTGAAAAAATGTCCTTTAGTGACATGCTCTGAGAGCACAATCTGCTTCAGTTTATTTCGCAGAGGTTTAAAGGTGGCTTGACCAGTCTATAAGTACCTATATAAGGACCAGAAGTGTTCTATCTAGCTGATAAGTGTGCTGTGATTGCTGCTGGCTGGAAGTTGCAGCTGGACAAGTTTAGACAAGAAGAAAGAGCTGTGTTTGAAAAGAAGGGGGCTAATTAACCACTGGAGTGTTTTACTGAGGGTTGTCATAGATTTTTCTCTGTTAGCAATTTCAGTCTTCCTTGACAGCATGCTCTGCTCAAACCAGGGACTTCATTTAGGGACTGGTATGATCAGTGTTTTACAGGAGGTTGGAAAGGGTGATTGGTTTGGTGTTTTCTAGCTGTAGGACCTGAGAATCCATTATAGTAGTTCTTGGCAGTGCTGGGTAGTTTGCTTCAGCAAAGAGGAGAAAGAAGAGCTCTCTTGTTTTAACTTGTGTAAAATGGATGCAATTTAAGAAGATTAGACATTAGTTCACATAATGAATAACCTTGATTTTATCACTTTGAAGTTCTATTTTTCTGCAATTTGACAAGTTTAAATGGCATTCAGGTAGTTTTTCATGTAAGGTGTCACTCTGTTTCCTTACTAATGCCTGAGCAAGTACCTTAGCTATTGTCAGATTGTTAATTCTCTGTTATTAAGTACTCAGGTGCTTCTTCATTGAAAGGACTGTCAGTTGTCAATGTGGATCATTTAGATGAAGAACCCAGCCTGTCAGATGCTCCTCTGCTTTTACAGACTAGCATCCAGCATCATGAGTGTCATCTTTCTGGAATTTTGACTTTTTAATATTCCCCCTATCAAGAAAAAAACTTACAAGTAATCACTAGAAATGAGTCCACCACATTCTACTTGTGTGCAACACCAACAGATACATGTGTGCATAAAAATCTTTTCCTGCTTCACTTAGTACTAATGCAGAGGGAGGAAACTGCTTATTTCTGAGTTTAGATTTGGTTTTGTTCTGATTATGATATTGGCTGTCTAGTTTGGAGTTTAATAGGCTCTAGGTGATTGTCTGACCTTCTCTCTTGGAAGAGTTAGCACTGTTGTAGGACTTGGGAGACCTGACATCATCTATTGAGCCTGCCAAAGGACTCTGGTGTGACAAAAATTTTTCTTTTGTGCCTGTTTCCTGTTAAAAGGAGTATGAATGGCAACTTTTATATGTCTTGCCTTGATATATTTAAGGACTTCATGGCAGGAGAGGTTTTCCTGGCTGTTCCTGAGGGTCTCTACATGTAGCATAGCAGAAGGACTTGAGAAACTTGTACTCTTTGCTTCCCAGTTTACAGAGAATCCTGTACTGGTTAATGAATGCATTTAGGGTCTGGGTACTTGGAGAGCTGGCTGGAGGCTGAGTGGGAGTGTTTGTTTAACATGGGTACTGTACATGGGTACCTCAGGAGAGGTCTCTGGAGCCTGGGCCCCTTGTGAAATCCCTTGCCCCTGCAGCAGCACAGGTTTGACTTTGCCTGTGCTGTGGCCAGGTAACAGGATGGCTGGTGTTAGATCACTGGGTACTGCATATGCACAGTAAAATGCAGTTTTGTTCAACAGCTATCTAGCTGCCTGCATCTTCCCTGTGATGTTTTGATTAGAGGCTGGGTAGGATCTCTGTTTCTAGAATAACAGAATGATAACCTAGTCAAAGGAAAGTATTTGTAGGGGAGGAGACTCCTAAGAGTAGTCACAGAGTCATTGAGTAGCACTGGCAGAATCCAGCTGGGGCTTGTACACGTGGAGTTGTATCTCCGCTTGGTTTTTGTGAAGTCTTATCTGACACAGCGAGGTGTTAAGTTGAGCCATACCTACCTCACTAAAGTCAGTGGGTCTTGAGATTATCTGATTCTAGCACCTTTAATTTCTTACTCAGGCAGCTTTCACCGAGAGAAATGACATAAAACCAGTCTCAACTCTGGAGTGCCATATGTCTCTTAGCAGCTGCCAGAAATTGAGGCCCTTTAATTTTTTTTCGTGTTTTCCCCACTGTCATCTGGGAGCATGTCTTAGGTTAAAAATGCAAGCTGTGCCCTAAGTATGTATTCTATCACCATCTTCATGAGCTGTTGGAACCAGGTGGGGCAGTGTTTCCCTTATCTTCTGCTAATGGCCCATCAATGCCTTGCCCTATGACTCATAGATAACTCCCTCCGGGAGCTGTCTCTGTTTAATGGGCCATCAGGAACCCATTACATGACTCATAGAATGATATCAGCCCATTGTGAGATGCTCCGCCCAGGGGGAGGAGCCAAGCATTCCCACCTGCATATAATCCTGGGTTTGGGACAGCAGAGTCAGCTTTTTCCCCACTGGATTCACGGAGGACAAGAGCTACCAGACCTTTCTACAAGACCACTGCTTCGACAAGACCATTTCATCTGGACTGCTACTAACACCCTAACTAACAGGGTGTCAGGTTGTATTCTGACTCTGTCAGTGGTATTTTATACTATTTAATTTATTTTATTTTACTTTATTTTACTGCTTTTCTTTTGCTCTTATTAAATTGTACTTCTGACTTGGAGTCTCTCACTGGTTTTGCTTTCAAACCAGCACAGAGCACAATCCTTATGCCCTATTTGGTTTTGTCTTTTGCCATTATCAAGACTGTCTCTGTAAAGTGAGGGCTCCCTGTCTGAACATGAAATAGAGGTAGGTGAGACTCTACAGTTAATTGTGCACTGCAGTGTCACTCAGCTACTTGAATAATATTTAACTGAAGTGGTTATACTCTGTTCTCTCTCAGACTCTTTATTGGAGACTGTGTCTGGCTTCATGGTTTTCTCTGTTGGTAGACCTTCAGAGCAGTTGCAGTTGCAACAGTAAGTCAATACTGTTTTTTGTGGCTCACATAGAAGGCTTCCAGGCTTCTCTCTCCATTCACACAACTTGACGAACTTGTTTTTAGCCTGTCTATGGTTCTGTACAGAGGCCTGTATAGTATAACCTCCCTGTATTTTTCTTCAAAGAAGGCTTCTGTGGGGTGATTGTAATATTGAAGTCTGTCCCTCCTCTCCTGCTAGGAGAACAATTAATGAAAACTCTCCTCACAACATCAACTGTCATTAATTTTCTGAGATAGAGTATGTATAAACTCCATATTTAGGAGGATAAGCATAAACTCCAACCTTTAGTCCTTGAGAAGAAGTTGGCTAATATTGAATACTAAAGATAAATTTGCCCTTGGAAGTTTGATCCATCAGTTTCTATCTGATATGCTGAGAAAAGAGAGACAAGGAAGAACGGCTTGGATAGTTACATAATGCAGGGAGTCATGAGCTCAGAGAGAAGTTGGCAGGAAAATAATAAAAGTGGAGCAAATAAGTAATTTATTGTCTTTCTTCTGAAGTAGGAGTGAACTGATTACAAAGCCTGGGTGAAATTGCTCTCAACTTCAGAAAGTCTGGTTCTGAATGTAATGCTTATGTCTTAATCCGGTCTATGATAAGCTTGTTTTCAGACCAGTGACTTGACAAAGGTCCTGATCCGTGTTCTGTCTGGAAGGAAATGTGAATGTTATCATTAAGTAGCAGATAGTCTGGGTGGCAATTAAAACTTTGTAATGTTGCTTATTTCTTTTAAGCACCTTTCTGTTGGAGCCTGTTTGGAGTACAGTCTGATCACCAGTTAAAGAAGAAGAATACTGCGCTGACATGGAACATGTTACTAGAACAGTTCTTGTTGCTTCCCCAAAAATTAACCTTTTGGGTAGAAAGCAGAGATTTGGAGAAAAATAAATACAGAGAGAATCTTTCCAGTTTCTTATTCTGGCAGAATGAAATGCCTTTTTGAGTTTGTTTGAGGTAGCTTGTAAAGGTGGCTGTCTAATGATGTAGTATTTCTGGATTTGGTCTTTGCAGTGTTAGGAAATTGTTTTCTCAGGTTTGAGTTCTGCTGAAAGGAATTCTTAGAGTGAAAAATGTTTTTGGAGTATTGATTCTTGATTTACTTAAGTCACTTAAGAATAAGCAAATTAAAAAAAAGACTTGTTCATCTTATGAATTCTGTCAAATATTGCTACTGGTTGCCAGCAAATAGTTGATTAAAATAAAAAGGCAAGGAAATACTTAAGCATTAGACATAAAAAACATGGCATATACACTGAAGCTGGTATCAGTTCAAAATACTACTAGGAGAATTAACCATTTACAGTTGCACAAATCTCAAAGTATGTTGTTCTCTTCCACAAAGGACCATGCTTTATTTTGAAATGTATTAATGTGTAATCTAAGTTTCAAACTTGCAAATCCTTGTAATTTCTGTGAAGGTATGGAACTATGAGTATCATGGTGCTATTTAAGTCTTTACTTTGTATTAAGGTGTGTGAGGACCTGAAATTGGGTGCTAAGGCTGAATAGTAATGTCAGAAGGAACCTACTCATTTTGGACTTTAATTTTGGACTTTAAGTTTGTAGACTGTGTTGGAGTTTTTTTGATGAATGGCTCAATATAGTGACTGACTTCTTACTTTGTAAAAATCTCACTGTCTTGATTCATTAAAAGAAGGAAAATACACACAACGAAAACTGATGATTTTTTTTCTATGCTCTCTTGACTTTGACTTTTATTTTCTGTAGCTTGTGAATTTATTTCCTAATTGGTGCCATAGCATAATTATGAGCCTGGTATAGTCTTAATACACTCTTTTGTTCCTCCAGCATTGCCTAAAAGACCTATTCAGAAAGTATGGTTTTACTGGAAAACCTGCAAAGCCTGGATAATCTTATTTTATTCCTTATGTTCTGAGTAGCCTAATAATTTCCATATTGACATTCAGCACTGCAGCAGTGGAATGAAAGGAGGGACCAACTGTCTGAATAAATGTAATGCACAGACAGGTCAGGTTGGAACTGTGAAAAGCTGTTGTGGACTTCTCAAACCTGACTGTAGTGACAGTCATGCAAAGCTGTGTCCTAGCAGAGGACGGTCACTTTTAGGGGTCCTGCAAGGCTGGTGCCATCACTGGTGAACTCGTTGTGCTGGGAAGATAGTTTGGTTTCTGGTTGGGAATGTGTCCTGCTTTCTGTCCTGGTCATGTCTCTGGTTTGCTGGGTAGCCTTGGGTAAACCATTCCCATTTCTTGTGTCCAGTTCTGTATCTGGAGAGCAGGGTTGAGGATTCTGGTTTCCTTTAAGATGCAAAGTGAAATATACAAATTTTTCCCAGTGAGCATTACCAGTGAAGGAGGAGACTAGTCCTGGTTCTCTTGATCTTCTGCTGAAAAGTGCTACTGAAAATATTACAGAATCGCAGAATGAGTAGGTTGGAATAGACCTTCGAGATCATAGAGTCCAACCCAGCCCTAACACCAGCACTTAGGTGCTGTTTATTCTACCTCTTGCTGTTGCAGACCTTTTAAATAAGCTTCAACTCAGATTAAGCTGTAGTTTCTAATACAATGAAGCTGGAAGAAGGACTTTTCTGTCAATGAGATAAAAGTTGGTGGCAAGAAAGACCCTTATTAGGGCATCTTTATATTTTTCTAAAATCAGGTTTTGAGTCTGTAATATTTCAAATTAATCATGAAGTAGTGTCTTTGTGAAGCTTCATTCCTTTGTTTGTTGTTCACAGTACTTAAGAGAAACTAGAATTTAGAAAATTATTTACTGTGTGTGCTTCAGCAACTATTACCTGAAGCTGCCTACTTTCTATTTTATGCATATTTGTAAACCTTAGTCTAATATGTAAAATGCCAGTAGGTGGCAATCAAGAATATACAGGCTGATGCCTCTGTGTTTCATAGGACCAAAAAGCCTCTTGTGTATGATAAAATATCAGCTCTTAACAAGCATGCAGAACTGGAGTGCCTGGAATGAGTGGAAACTTGTGCAAGGATGGTTTTGGTCTCTTAGTCTGTAGGTAGTCATATGTGTTTTCCCCAAGGAACAGATAGGGGTTAGATGTTCTTTAAGAACTAGTAGCTTTGATTCGGAATGTTTTACCTTCCAGCTTGCTCCAACTAAACTTTTACCTTTTGGGCTGTTGAGAGTCAGAGTGTGTCCTTGCATTGCAGGGGGCTGTGTCCTCAGGCCAGCCATGTCTGATGCAGAACAAATGTCTTTGCAGGGTGACATAAGGAACCTGAATCAGTGCAGCCAGAAGAGAAGCTGTGTGTATGTGTGACTCAACAGTATTACTCCTTTCAGAGCTTATTTTGTCATCTCAGGTTTCCATGATTTTGTGTTACTTTCAAAGTCAATCCACTATAGTGAGCTGGAAACTCACTCTGGGCACATGAAGAGTCGTGAATTGAAAAGAATTTTGCTGTAACTGAACACAAGTTAGTCAGGGGTAGGATTTTTCTATCTTCCTTTCCCCCTGTGGGATAGGAAAAAATTACTGTTCACTAATGAAGTTAACAGTTGATAATTTGCTGGTAATTGGATGGACAGATTTATTTTTGGTGTAGCAGAGAAATCTTATTGCTATACATAAAACTTCCAGTGAAACAGTTTGTAAGATTAAATTGCAACTGACAGTGCAGCATTTGCCTCTACCACTTACCAGCATAGTAAATGACTTTTTCCCACATCTGCCTTGGCCTGATCTTTCCATGTGATAGGAGACTGCCATGAAAGGGAGAAAGGTGCAAGGATTTTACTTTGTGGAGGCCTTTTTTGCAAAAGAAATGACTGTGGCATGAGGTAATTTAAGACATTGACTGCTTTGTATTGGTATTGTTAAAACATTGCCCAAGCAACGTAGGTCACAATGTGGTCTGCTCCGATTAATGGATCTGTCAGCACAGATTAATTATAAAACTGACAACCATTTCTAAATGTAGTGGGTGCTGGTGATCTCTCATCATGAGAGGAAGTTGTTGGCTTCTAGGTCATGTGTGTGATAATGTAATTTGTAATTTGTGTATGACTCTGCTCTGTGGCAACTCTCCTTTTTAAATGCCAAATCCTGTGTACCACATGTGAATTATTTTTACCAGATTTTAGTTTGTAATACACTAGTAGTTTCTAATGCCAAATAGAATTGCATCTTGGAAACTTGCTTCTAGTCCTGCATTTTGCTTTACTTCAAAAGAATCAGTATAATCACCATTGTATTCTGTCATTAACTTCATTAGTGAAGCTCTCCTGATCTTAGGTGACTGCTTTTCACTCATTGCAATGAAAAAGGCACTGGAAGTTAAGGGTGTTGCTTGAGCCCCTTTATGTGGCCTTGTGTAGTGGCAGAGAGCACAAACTACTTTATAACAGACAAAAAGAATGTTTGTTTGTAGCTCCTGTGCAGCCTCTTCTTGATTCTACTCATCTTCCTAGATCTGCTTTCAATTGTCTTGGTTTCCCCCTGTGTTTTCAGAGGGATGATTGAGCTAGGTATTTCAGATGACAGCTTGATTTAGAAGTTCTCTATTCTGTGTGTGGATAGTTTCTAAGTTTTGCTAAACAGAGCCAAGAAAGAGGGAAGCTGTCTGCTTTAGTAACTCTTCTGAGTGGGAAGAGAGTAGGCAACTTGACTGTGATTTTCATGTTGACTCCTCTGCCTTTATTCCTTTGGAAGGCCTCCCTTTGTAGTAGCAACTCAACAGTGTGCAGGAGCAGTTAAGATTGTTTTGCCAGTATATATTAGTTTGAACTCATGCAAGTTAAATACCGACTGCCAGTGTGTTCCTTGGTCCCTCAAAATGTCCCAGTACAACTATAGTGTCTCAGATTCATAGCTCACATCAACTGAAGCAATTTACTTTTGCTAGAAAACTTGTCCTACTCCACTTCTCTTGTGTTAGACAAAGGTTCAGGAAACAAAAGACCCTCAAAACCAGACTGTGACTTCTCTAAAGGCCCAGGCAGCAAGCAGTCATCAGAAAGTAATTGGGCAATAACGTGACATTAATGTCATGTCACTTAACTGGGGGATGTTTCTGTATGGGAGAGGAATGTTTGTAGTGACATGTTCCCTTTTGATGGCTGATCTTTAATATTTCATGAAACCAAACTAGTTCAGATACATAAAGAAGCCTTTTACTAAAGTGATTTTCTAGAGCAGACTTGGCATAATACACATAGGCTAAGTCTAGCCAGAAAACTGTCAAGCTTCTTCCTCCATTTTTGCTTCTCTAATAAGCTGAGACACATTGGTTTTATGCTTCAAGGCATCCCGGAAAGCTGGAGATCCCATGCTTCTGAACTGGTACAGCTACAGACATTTTCTCTAGGATTCATGTACCGAGTCTTTCAACTGGTCTAGAAAAAAATTTCCTGTGCTTCAGTGCACTGTAGAGAAATTGCCCAATGCTGTTTAGAAATATCCATGCACTAAAATATTTTATTTAAATATTTGGACAGGACTGAAACTGTACAATGATTTAGTATGAGGCATGAGCATATTGTAGGCAACTTTTATTCCCCACAGTAGGTAACATAGACGACTTTCTATGAAATGTGACTGTTATATCTTCCTTTTAAGAAAATTTTCCTAATTCATGTAGCTGCTGGGCACAAACTACTTTTTCTTTTTTTTTTTTTGGTTGTGTTTTTTTTGTTTTCTCAGTCAAGAGGGAGCAGGTTTTTAGGTATATGATAGGCTGTTGCCTTGTGAACACTTTCTCTTTGACACTTTCACTGCCTTTTCAGCTTCCTTGTAATACAGATGTGTTTCCTCATGCTTGAACTTAAGGACTGCTGAGACTTCACCATATGAAAACTTGTGTCTCATGTGTTATCCACCGTAACTAAAGTAATGCACATCACCACCATAAAAATGGGGATGAAAATATGATCATCTTGTGTATGGACTCAGAATGGCAATGTTCAAAAACCCATAAAGTCCAGATGAACCAGAAATCCTGATCCATTTCTACCTTACCCTGTTACCTCAAAGAGTCCAGATATCTCATTTTTGATACCTCCCCCAAGACTTGTATTGCATGTCAGCGTGCATTACAAATTTTACACTGTACTAAGTACAGCATCCCCTCCAGCAAAAAACTCTGATTGCAGCTTTCTACTATGGCTAGGATTAATCATAACTGATAATTGCAGTGCTATTAAAACAAGCTGAAAAGATTTGTTGAACCAAAGTGGTGATGGAGAGAAAGAGCAAAACTAGAACAAGGAGGATGTGGGAATAATACATTCCTAAATTTACTTCTCTCCCCTCTTATCCCCCTCCTTTATGAGTGTGGACCATGAAGCTGAAGGTCACGTTAGTGTGCATGATGACAGTGGTAATGTGGAGAAAGATGTTGACTTTGCAAGGGCCTGTTAAATCTGTTTCTTGTGCTCTGTCAGGATTTTTCATGGCTTGGCTAGAGAACTAAGCAAGGTTTTTTGCTGCATCCTGTAAAGAAGGGCTGGGTGTTTTGCCTTTTTGACGGCACAACACGAACTGGTTAAAAGGAGTTACGTGTTCCTCAGCTAAACTTGGTCTTAGTGGTTTAGATGTGTATATGTTTCTTTCTTTTGGGTGAAAACTTTGCCTTTTTCCAGTTCCATGTCTATCCTTAGAGCTGTTTAGGCTGCAGTTTTTCACTCTGTTTTAATGATGTGCTGCTTGAACATGCAGCATCTCTGTTGGGCAGGGAGATGCTGCCTTCTGCAGGCCCACACAGATTTGTTTGATCCCTCTTATAGTTCTGGAAAGGATTCCATGATCCAGCCTTTTGAAAGACTGCAGCAGTAGTTTGCTGAAAAAGTGGATTTATTTATTCCATGTAAACACTCCAAGTAGAGAGAAGCAGATTGAAAATTATGAAATACCCCCAAAACTTATGTGGCTCTGAACTAACATCGCCTTTGCATTTCCTTTTTAGCTAAACATGTTGACAGAAGCTGAGCCCTAGCAATTGTTATCTGTCCAGCACTTCCCCCTTCTAGTTATTCCCCCCATAGCATGTAGGCTGCATTGTTAATCCTTTCCAGATATTCAGAATGTTCCTTTGATTCAGAGTCCTGCATTGAGTCTCATGGTTTGTGTTTCCAGACATACCTGCAGGAGCCTTCTAACAGAACTCAGGCTTGGTCCCTGCAGGGACCAGGCTGTTGAAGAGAAGATGCTGCCTGCATTCCTCAAACTTTGAAGTGCTCAAACTGGATTCAACCTGAGGGTTTCCTTGAATCAGGAACTAGATAGTCCTGAAATCCCCAAATATGTATCCGGTTGATAAGTTACGTTTTTCACTCCATCTCCCAAAATAATTGCTTCAGTGTATAAAATTATTCCTGATCCTCCAGGCTCTTTGCAGCAGTTACACAGTTGGAATTATTACTGTCATCTGACACTAGCTCTGCAACTTTTATTAAACACACATAGGGATCCTCCCACTGCCCTTAAACTGGCAATGAGCCAGAGTATATTTTCTAGGTGTGAACATGTGTGCTCTTTTTGAGGTTTTTAGCTTACTGTATTATGCAGGGAGCACTGCAAAGTGGCCTCAACAGTACCTGCTGTGTTTTGGAACCATCCTTTACTAGCTGATTCTGTTACTGGGGCAGGTCCACCAAGCTTTTGTTGCCAGTGCACCTAGTGAGGAAACCAGCAGTGGAAGAGTGAGGGATGTTCTGTTCCTCTGCCTCCTGCAGGACTAGAAGGCTGCACAAGAAGATATCTTCAGGAATATCAGGAAAGAAAAGCTGCTCTTGTGGTGAGAGAGGAGGTGGTCTCCTGCTACCCCTTCCCTGGAGACTTGCAGGACAGTACTTATATTGCAAGGGGTATTGGAGCCTTAGAGATGGGAGGGTTCTGTATTAGGACATGCTGCAGATTGCTTATGCCTGGTGCAATGTGTTGTATAAGGACCTGGAAGATTCTTTTCAGACAGGATGTTCGAGATAAAAATGCTTGAGTTGGAGAGCCAGAGCAAACTGTTTTTTTACTTTGCAACTTAGGGCAGAATGGTTTTGGTGGTATGTTTTAGTATGTCTGGACAAATTAAAGTAAACAAATCCAAGTTTAACTTCAGCCAATTTCTCCCCTTAGTTTTTGTTTAAATCCATAAATAATGGTCGCACAGGGCATTTTATTGCTGAGTTTAACATAAAGGGCTTCAGCCTCAGTCAAGAAGTGATGGAGTCACAGCATTTTTCTTGTACTATTCAGGAAAATTCACTGGATAAACTTTTAAAAGACATCTAGAAATATCCAACTCTTTATTATATGACTAGAATCTCAGAACCTTTTGTCCATGCCATATTCAAAAAATAGATATTAAAGGGAAGTAGAATCATATTAAGTAGCTTCAGGAACAAGACTATCTTTCTCTTCACAAAATTGTTCTGTAGTCTAATTGGACTAGAGGAAAGCTTGCCATAAGTGATGGATGGAAGGGGACCTTCTGCTTTTATTTTGCCTTTGCAAGGATTTCCTGCCTCTTAAAATGCCCAATCCTCTCGAATTCTACTGTGATTTCAGATAACTTTGGTCTTAGTGGCAAGTAGCAAATCCTAAATAGTCCTGTGTCCTTGTATCAGTGTTTCATCTATAACTCACTATAGTTAAGCAAAATATTCTTAGAGTGATCTTTAAAGCAGACAATGTGAAAGAGTAAGCCCCTTCATCACGGCTGAAAGCAAGGGACCAAATAATTCCTTCCAGCAGAGAATGACTGAATATTATTCTTTTCCATTGCTCTAGATACAAGTCCTGCGGTCCTGACTGCCTACATGGTGTTCTGCCCCTGTTATATATGCCTTCCTCCTCTGCAGGAAGCATTGCATCTTAATCTGCAGCCCTGTCAGCTTGTCAAGAGATGGGAAGTCCTGATAGAGATGGTTCTTGACAGAAAGGAGCAATAGTATGAGGAGAATAAGGAGACCACAGGGACACAGGAGACACAGGACTTTGAGCAACCTCATTTAGGGTTCTGCTGGCAGACACTGGACAGAGCTGGATTTCCTGAAAAGGAGCACTAAAGAGTTTTTTAGTACCCTTAGCTGTGGACTACTGCAGTAAAACCTCACTTCATTACATCTGAAGCGAACAGAAAGCTATGTTGTCTGGCCAAAATGTATGTCCTTTTTATTAAAAACAAAACCCCAAAACAGAAGAAAACATGCCCCCCCGCCCCCAACCCAGGTTAACACCCTGAAAGACCCCTTTTCCCTCAAAAAAACCCCCTTAGGAACTAAAAATTAATTAAGGATCCTTTTCTTCATGAACATTTATGTAAATATTCTCATCATAAGCTTTGTATCTAGCCATTTAGTTAACAGAATACATGAATGATTCATGGTAGCTCTATACATAATGCATAATTAAATCACAGACTGATGGAGTGGAATTTATTAATTGTGAAGACACATGTGTTACCATGATACTAATTTATTTCTTTCAATTTTATTGGCATATTGCTCACTCATCTGTGATTGCCTGCTTTGTTGCATTACCCGAGAACAGTAACATGTTGTTAAAACAAATTATCTGGATGTTTGGATAGGCTGTTTGTTCACTGATGGGAACAATATGTATTTAGCAAAAAGATTTAATGTAAATTATTATACATGGGGTATTATCTTAGCAGAGAACCATCACACCGAAGCTGCTCTGATGAGCCATATTAATTTCTGATATGAATAAAAAACATGTTAGAAAAATAACTGTAGGGACTCTGGCATGAAGAAAAAGTGGAAGTTCACGGAAAATTATCTTGGCAAAATTACATGGTAACTTTTTATATATTTTTATGAATCCTTGCAATATTAGGTTGTAAAATTTAACAGGTATTTTAGCTTACTCTTAGAATTTGTGTGCCTGCCTCAGGCTTTTGTCTGTGATTCCTTGATGGGATCGTGTCTTGATGGGATCTTTGGAAAGAGATTTTTGTTTGTGCTAGATAAGAATTTTCAATTGAATGTGATTTCTAGCATGGATATATTGTGGTATTTTTTTGAATGCTAGTATTTGAATGAAAATTAGGGAAATTTTTTAAGGAGACTTTACACACTTTCCTTTTCTGTGTCTCTGTAATTTGCCAGATCAATTGGAAATTGAAATTATGGCCTTGAAAACTCAAGTAACTGTTTTGCTATGAACTTGATGAAAGGAATCCAGTATCTCACTTGGAAAAGAGGCCATATTTTTATGTACTTCATGTTTTTAGCCTTTTTGTTAGTCAGATGATTGTAATCACAGTGCTGAAAGGCAATGGCTTCTTCTCTTGAAAAACTCTGAGGGTCCAAGGCACAGTAACAAGTGGAAAGGAAAAAAATAGACTCTCTTAGGAAGATTTGAGTATGATTTGAGGACAATGTGTATTTGTCTTCAGAAAATATTGGTCAAATATTTAGTGGAATATCTCAGGTATACCTGAGCCCTTAAATCAAGCTGCTGTCAGGAGCAATCTGCAACGAGCTCGCTAATTGTAATTCCACTGCTGTGTGGTGGAGAGCAGCAGTGCCTATCGAAAATCCTGTATCTTTGTAGCCAGAAGATGATATTAGGCTAAATATCATTAATGATCTTATTTATTTTGCCATCTAAGTTGGGAAATAAAGCCAATAGGGACACAAGGCATCTCATTTTACCTGTTGTGTACCCCAGGGTGTTATTTTGTAATTCTGCCATGGTGGCTAGTAGTAAGGCTAGGGTATGAATTACTGGAGGATCTTCTAACTCTGGCCTATCTTGATCACTTTGTACATTGTCATATCTGCTGTAGTGGGCTTTTGTGCAGAAGACTCAGGTTGGATCATCTTTTAAAATCACTCAAAATCTTTGTTCCTGAACTTGCTTCAGTGCAAAAGCTATTTCTGTGCTTGATTCTTCTGGAACATGGATGGTCACTCCTCTGCTAAGCAGAATTTCCTCCACTGGATACACAAAACAACGGGGTTTGTACAGCAAGTAGAGGGTGGAGTAGAGCTTGGTGGTTGATGCATGAAGATGGTGGTTGTTTTTGCTGTAAGATTAGCTGCCTTCTTTCGCATAAAATGATGCTGGAAGATAGTGGAGGAAAAAAATTGTAATACATAAGCAACATTTTGGAGTTTCTTGTGATAGTGGAGGGAAAGGAAGTTAGGGTGTTTGGTTTAGCCAACAGCCAGGACCTCAGTATGCTAGGTGCTGTATTGACATGTATTAAGAATCAGTCCTTGCTCAAAAAGTTTGCTGTCTGGTGAGACAAGCAAAAGCAAGATCTGATAAGTACTATCACTGCTCTTCAGAGACAGAGCAATTGAGTTGACAGGTACAGGAGTAATTGAGACCCTGACTTAAAAAAGGTTAAATGACTGACAGAGGCCCTTGAGGAATTAAACTGCAGAGCTGAGAAATGAATCCAGGTTCTAGTGTAGGCTCTTGACCATAAAACTGAAGGAAAAATGTAAAAGCTGAAGAGGAGACAAGAACTGCAGAAACCCACTTCTCAATACTGTCCTCTTTTATTTTAAGTACATCTAGTGTAAGAAAATTATATAATGTGACTATTATTTCTTGACATATCAAAGTTGTTCTAATTCTGACTGATTTGTATGACTTGAAATCACATTGTGTCAGGAAGAATATTGACAAAATTTTAGCTTATTACAAACTAGTTTATAAGTAAGATTTCCATGCACAATTTTTAAGAGCTGGCTTTTTATGAGTAAGCAGATTTCTGGTTTGCCTGAGCTTCAGAACAAGATCATCTCCAAGTTTATCAGCATGTGCCTCTTCACTTATACTGCAAGGAGTAGCTCTCACTGTACTGAATTGGTATCCGTCAGATAAAATATAGTATCTGTAGTACATTAGTCATCCTGAACAACAGAGAAAAAGTTACTGTTGCAGAACTATCAGAAGATAAATATTTTCTGCTTTGAAATTAATCAAGAAGTTTTCTCTCAAGCTTTATCTTTTGCCTTTTGCTCCTCTTGCACGAGTATCATTGGTCTCTCTATCTTATTCATGACCAACTACACTTGAATTAATTTAAAGAATTTAATTTCCCCCCACTTCCCTGCCCAGGGCTAAGGATCAGATCCTTGACTACTGCAGGCAGGTCTTGTTCCCATTGAATGTCTGTCTGTTTTATTAAATGTTCACTTCAACATTTTCAGAAAACTACTTATTTTAGGAATGTTGAGCTGAAATTTTTAGCTGTTAAACTGGGGGGGGGGCGGTTGGGGGGGGTTTCCAGCATCATGTTTCCAGGTTTCCTGATGAGGTAAATCAAAGTGTTGGTGTTCTTAACTGAGATGCTGAGGGAACTTCTCAGCTGAAGACAGCTGGATGGTGAAATAGAATACTCAGAAAAGTTGTAGAAAAACTCTGCCAATGGTGGTTTTCTGGGTTGGGTTTGTTTCTTTAAATTATTTTTATTCTTTAACAATTCTTTACAGAAAAGGCCCTGTAACAAGAGGGCATGTAGGTGTAAATGCTCTACTCTGGGAGCATCCTGAGGTCACTTGCAATGTTTTTACCTGGTACCGTGTAGACTGTTCATGTAGTGATTTTTCTCATCAAACCTATGAGATTTTGGGCTGTTTGGCTTCTGCCCTTGCTTGCTTTATAAAATTGATGGGTTTCGGAGGAGGTTTAGGACTTAAAAGCAATTTAGGACTGTATTGTCTGAACACATAGAGAGTAGCATGGTAACAAAGGAAAATCTCCACTTCTTCCTAAAGACTTGGCCTGAGAAGCACCAGAGCAGAAATGGGGCCGTTAGGAATAAATTCTGAAGCGTTAATATACTTCTGCCTTCCTGTCATACCAATGTGAATATTAGAGTACTGTTTCTGTGCAAGCTAGAAACCACTGGATTTGAAAGGGACCAAGGAGGGAAAAACCAACTAAGTCTGCAGTCAATGCCACCTTCCAGCACCGTATCCAGAAAGAAAGCTGTGGGACCTTCTTGGGTTCAGGCCTGGCCCTGTCTGACTTTTAGTCTGTGTGTAGCTTCCTTGAAGTGCCCAGGGTGACACTGTGGTAAAGATGTGTGATTAGTGATGTTCTCTTCTGAATGCAACTTGGAGATGTTCCAGCTCTTTGCCTACAGATCTGGTGTGTTATTTCTATTTTGTAACAGGCTGAGGAATATTGATGTGCTGAACAGTAGTACTTGGGTCCTGGTAGGGCAGCATTTTTTCCTCTCATGCTGGATCCAGTATTACCTATAGTTGTGGAAAGGACTTTGCCCACATCCACAGTTACCTTTAAATCCAAATGGCTAAATAAAGGACACTGGTCTAAAGGGTAAGCTTTGATCATGACCTTACTCCATTTGTTATGATTATCCTATGGTTGGACTGGGATCTCTCTTCCAAAGATCTGTGAACTTGGGCCTTTTTGTATTATCCCTGCTTTTTTGAGGCCCCGACTTCTAGACGGTATTTCTAAAAAATTCCAGATGTTCCTACAAAACAATGAATTTAAAATCTAAATTTGTTTTTCTAACCTGTTTTTTGAGATAGGAGTGCAAAGTCTGATGTGAACCTTATCCAAAATGGTTGACTGTAGTTTATCTTTAATGCAGTTAGCCACAGCAGCTGCTGGAGATATGTGAATGCAACACATCTTTAATAAATGAGATGGTACTTGCTTTGACTAGTAGTACAGGAGATGGTTTAGCCTGAGGCAAACCTACAGGCTATAGATATTTCAGCTGGCCATATACAGTGTTTGCTCTAACTTGAAGCCATGCAAATAATAGATCATAGTCTTTAAATAGATATTTGGGGGCAAGGCTGAAAAGGAAAGAATCTGGACAATGTGTTATAATAGTTGATTAAATCACTGAGAGGACGAAGAGGGGTTGTCCACTATATCTTTGGCATCTATAAAGAAGCCAGTTGAATAACCTAGTTTTTTGGGGGCAAGATGTCATACCAGGCTACTTAATTGCAGTTATTGAAGATACATAAAACCCAGCCTCAGATTCCTCAGCAATGAAAATACTATTCTAGGAGGTAGAGTAATAGAAGGAGACTGATGAAAATATGAGGTAATTAAAGCAGATGATGGAGATTTGATGTATGAACCCTGAAGCTAGGTGTTACAGTTATTGAGAAGAACTAATATCAGCAGTTTTTAGGCTCACCCAAAGTGAACTCTCAGCAGGATTCCCAGCAGGTTTCTCCCCTGGAACTAAAGAGGAATTGTTGAATGAGAGAGGGAGAAGAGGGACCAGCTAATTATTCTTTAAAAGCAGATAGGAGGAAAGCAAAAAGGAAAAACACAGCAAATTAGAACACATTTACTTTTCTTTGTCCTTGTGTGCCATACAGACAGGATTGGATTTTGTTTTCTTGGTTTTTTTTTTTTCTTTTCCCATCTCTATAGTGTCACTTAAAAGATGATGACTGTATGATGTGATGTTGTTTAATATGGAACTTTAATGAAACTGGTGAATAACCCTAAGTTTTCTAAGGTGAAGAGATCTGATTAGAGAGAGCCATAATGTTCTACCTTTCATATAAGGCAAAGTAATGGAATGCCTTTTTAAAAACAGACCCTGTATAATGCTGCAGTCACCATCTCAACAAACGTAGAGAATTGGACATTTACTGTGCAGGCTTTTGAGCAACTGTACATAGTTTTCTGCAGTTCAGAGAGTTATGTTTATTCATGTTAATAAGAATTAGTGCAAAGTTTGAAACTTCCTGTTTGTAGACTAGGTGGGGTTTTTTCTGGCTTGTATAATTTGCAATATGCTACACTCATTCCTATCTCACTCTCCCTATATTTTAGGTTTGCCAAAATTGGGTCATTTATCATCCTGACATCCAGCATCTGTTCTGCCATATAACCTGTAAAAGAAGACATTGCTAATGCATTTGCAGGCAGTATTATAGCTCCTGGGGTGGAGCACATAGAGGTGAGAGGCTGAGTGCTGGTGCCCATCTCTGGATGGGTTAGCAGGGTCTCAGCCACACATACTGCTTCCCACAGCGAGAGGAGTTTGGCAGTCAGCATGGAACTGGGTAGCAAAGCAGACAAATAATGTCTGGACAGCACTAACCATCTCCAAACTAGTGCAAAAATTTAAATTAAGCCCAGATCTAGCAGTTACTGAAACTTAATGCCTCTTGATGACTGTTTCACTCAGTGTTGAGAGCTTGGTATCTATGGTACAGATATCCACAACTTTGAATCTACTGCTACTTTTTGGCATTTGGGGTGAGTGGGAGAGATGTAACATCTTTCTTTCGCAATGATCTTGCAGCCCAGGGTGGGTGTAGGGTTGCATAAACTTATTTTTGAGGTGCAGATAGCCTAGGGAATGCTCAGGAGAAAAGCTTTTTACACCGCTGTTTTTGCACACATAGAGTAACTCTTACCCAACCCTGTGTGTTCCAATAAAATATATATGGGCAGACACAATCACTCATAAAAGTATCTCATAAAAGTCCTTTATGTATGTCCATGTTACATTTACACAATACAAAGTTTAGTGGCAGTGCTGGATTATTGGATTTTCAGCCTCATGTCACTTATTCTGCTGTACTCATGATTCAGTGCTGCCTTAGCTGTAGTTTCATGTTCAGCTGTAGGGCCACTTGAGCTGGATTAATAGACCCAGATGAGAAACACTGACTCTGAGCCCAGGGTAGGGCTGATAGTTGAGCTGGATCAGTTTCCTTTCCAGGCTGCTGAATGGACAGTGGTTAAAATCAGTTGGCTTAGAAAAATATGTTTAATCCAGGCAAATGACTTTGTTTGAAGTTAAGGAAATGATTTCACAAGCAATTACACCAGCAGATCGGAGAGAGTGTATCTGTGAGGGCAGGTATTGGTTGGTGACAAATAGCTGGGATGACCTGGAAGTGGCAACCCCCTGAACAGGACATCTGACTGCTTTATTGCAGGGAAAGAGAACAGCTTAAGGGAGAGAAAATCCAAAGGTGCTTTATGGAAATCAAAGCTTTGTGTTTGTAAGGAAGTTTCCTGGAATGTGAGAGGTTATCATCTATTTGAAATTCAAGCTAAATCTGTTGCATCTCTGGGCAGTATTGATTTACCAAGTGGAGTGTGTCTCCCTTGGGGATCCCTTGGGGATTTCTTCCCCAATTTAGGCTTCAATTGGTATCATCTCAGAAGAAAAGCCTTGCTTCTCCTTATAAACTGTTTTTACCAGATGTCTTGTAAATTTTTCCCTTTATTCCTTTAAAGTGGCTGGGCTTTGACCTTAGCTTTCCTAATGTTATTTAGCCCACATGGAGTATCTATAAAAATAAGAGCTGCAAACTCTATTAAGAAAAGCACATATGACCTCTGCTTGTAATAACAGAATGTAATTAATGTCAGGCTTGTTTTGGTGATAAATTGGGGGATAACAAATGGATTTTGCTTTTTCAAACACACTAGTATGAAGGGAAAAGGGAAAATGAGCTTTAAACCCCACACCTGGATCAATCAATACAACTGAATATTTAGCGGATTTGCACATTCTAAACAAAAGCCCCCCAACAAATAAATAAAAAAAGCTTTCTATAGGCAACTTTAAATGAAGGGCTGTAACTGTGAATGGGGATGTTTTTGTGTTACAAACTAAGAACAAGTTCCACTTGTGAAGCTGCTTAGTAATTGTGACTGTTGCAGCAATTCCATGGGGACATGATGAAGATCCTGTTGGTTCAGAGATCTTCAGAGGAATGTTGAAAACATTTGCACCCACTGTGTAGCATTTAAATGTCATGGCTTCTTCTCTATGCTTATTTACAAAAGTACTGTCAACCACTAGGTCAGAAAACCTTGCTCTTCAGTTAAGGCTGCAGGTGCTTATATTTTCATAAGGAAATAGCTCTGTTTCAGTTCAAGGTAGTTATTTGTTAATAAAATGTTTCAAAGGATCAAAATTACCTAGGTGAGTTTAAAACACAAACAGCAAGTTTGGCAAAGAGCAGATGAAAGAAACCCAAGGGAAAATCAAGTGCCAGGGCCACAACTGTAGAGCAATTCAATTGCCTAGGCTGACTGGATATAAGTGCCTTTCCTTCAGCTGATCCCTTCTTTTCTCTCATGCTTCAAGTCTGTGTAGGAAAGTCGTCTTTATGAAATTTGGTTAAGTTTCTGAAACTGGAGAGCAGTTTTGGGGGTTTTTTATCTCTAATAGCCAAATATGAATAATAGCCTGCTCTAATAAGTACTTGCCCTTTCCTTCTCCTCTCTCATGACTGGGAGACCATGGATAATAACTCTCTGGTGTAAGTCATCAGAGCTTCTTTTAAGGGCTGGGTATTCTCTCATCCAAGGGGCAGATGGCACTGGAATGAATTTGGAGCAGGTGGCTGTTTAGAGTAGGGAAATGCTTGCTGACTGTGGTGCACAAGCAGCTGATCTGGGAACGCCATTCATTTCCTAGTTTGTGTAGGGCAGCCAATTCCTAGAACTAATTCACCTACAGTTAAAAGAAGCAGGGAGAAAATGTAGTTTCTGTATGCAGTTTTCAGCATAGCAACTTAATTTCAAAAAATCTGTGGTAAAGCAAAGAGGAAACCACAAAGAGAAAAGCAGATTACTTCTGCATCAACTGTGTAGCTAGAGTAATTTGTCTTTTTCTCCTTGTTCAAACCCTCCCAACAAACCAAAACAACAAAACTCCTCCCAACCCCACCACCAACTTAAAAATGATGCTGTCCTTATCTGCAGCTGTGTCAGTTATTGTTAAAAGTGATGTGTATCTTGAAAGGGAACATAGAGTACCATGGAGAACTGCTACAGCTATGATGGAACAGTTTTGCTTGTATGATGGAGTTTGACAATATACTTGTCCTGCTGAAAGGGAGGAGTCCTTGGGCGTAGTTTTTTATACCCAGCATTTGCTCTAAGGGCAAGATTTTTGGTCTGTAATACTGCTCATCCGGGAGCTGGCATCAAAAGCCATATGAGGTGGCCTAATGTCAGTGTCCCTTTTGCCAGAATACTGAGCTCACTGAACACTGTGAGGAGGTGCATTGGGTTTGTGGGGCACAGTTTTGCTAGTGCATGTCAGGGTCTACAGGCCTGCTGTCTGTGAGAAGGTTTTATAAGCTTCCCCTGTGTCTGGTGGATCCTGTGCCAGCTACTGGCCAAGGCTGAGCCCCTCAGCCATGGTGGTAACGCCTCTGGGATAAAGAAGTTAAGAAGAGGGAAAAGTTGCTCTGTGCAGCAGCGGTTGCAACTGGTGAGAGGAACAACTCTGTAGACATCAGGGCCCATGCACAAGGAGGGGCAGGAGGTGCTTCAGCTACTGGGGCAGAGATTCCCCTGCAGCCCCAGGTGGAGACCATGGTGAGGCAGCTGTCCCCCCACGGCCCGTGGAGGTCCATGGTGGAGCAGACGTCCACCTGCAGCCCTGGAGAGCCCCACAGTGGAGCAGGTGGACGTGTCCAGAGGACACTGTGGCCCTGAGGGAAGCCTGTGCTGGAGCAGGGGAAGAGTGTGAGGAGTCTTCCCCATGAGGAGGAAGGAGCAGCAGAGGTGATGTGTGATGCACTGACTGCAAACCCCATTCCTATTCCCTTGTGCTGCTGAGAGGAAGGGTGTGGAGGGGTGTGTGTGTAGAGAAATTAGCAGTAAAATTAAACCAGAGAAGAAGGGGATTGGGTGGAGAAGGTGTTTTTAAGATTGTTTTACTTTTCATTATCCCACTCTAATTTGATTGGTAATAAGTTAAATTAATTGTTTGACAAACTGAATCTGTTCTGCCTCTGACAGTGATGGCTGAGTGGTCCCTCTGTGTCTTTATCTTGACCCTTTTTAAAAATTTTCTTCCCTCTGTCCAGCTGAAGAGGGACTACAACAGCGATACAGCAGCTTTGGCTGGATAACAGGGGACCACCAAGGTCAGCCCACCGCAGAAAGTGACATTTTTTTCCATATTATTCTTGTGAATGTTTGGTGGAGGAATATGGCAGTGGATATGCTGGATCAAACTGATTTCCCTCTCAGTCTACTGTTTAGCTTATTGTTTTGTATTTATGCCAACCTCACTGAAGAAAGAAACTACTTTGACTTTTTTCTTGACTTGGAAGTTATTTTCAATCCTGTAACGAAGTTCAAAATCACATGGGAAAAGAGCAGAGAGACAACAACTCCATTAGTGTTTAGAAGAAATGAAAGTATGGGAGGTTATCAAGGAAATAGACTTCTCTTTCTATATGATGAATTTGAAGCAGGTGTGACTGTTTTGGAACATGGAACTTCATTGTATTTTAGACCACTGCTGCCACCGTGTGGAATAGCTTCCTTGAACTCTTCACGAGGTCCTAACCTTGCACTTGCCTTCAATCACCTGCTAGCTCATGGAAGAGAAATGAGCTGGATTTTTAAATTGTCATAATAATAAAAAAAGCTGTTAAGGTAATGTCATTGATGCCTGATGTGCTGCTTATCTAAGCAGTCACATGGTACAAAGTGGGTTGGGAAAATGCCTACTCTGTACATGACAGAATTTGGAGCAAAAGGAAAATAATGGGATCCATCAGTAATGACACATGAGCCTGAAGAAGCATCAGCATTTTGCTTAGTTTAACATGAGGAATTAGCACATGGAAAATAATGTACTTGGCTTAATGTAGCTGTTTTGGTTGCTTGTAGTTTTTCAGTTGTTTCTCTTTGACTAGTTACTGTAGGTGACTTTTATCCTTTGCATCTTTCTTTAGCTTTGTAGAGAGCCCCGTGTCAAGGTGGCCACTTCATCAGGTCAACAGCTGCTAAAAGCTTCCTTGCTTAAGGTGTGCAATAATTGAGGGCAGCATCTGTACAAAGAAGTGTGGTGTAGCACTTTTGGAGGAAGGATTTGTTTATCCTTAAGACTGCTTGGTTGGTTAGCTGACTGATTATAAATGTGAGTGGATTCCTTCAGTAGACAGTGACATTCTTGCTGATCACACAACCTGTGCCACTGTGTTCCCAGGAAAGTGATTCACAGACTTGTGGATCAAAAGGGGTATCATCAATGCTGTCAATATACGGTAGCTGGCAGCTTTGAAATTGAATTTCTATTTTCATAAAACACATTTTAGCTGGAAACTGGACAATGTTTTTTTCTTTTTTGTGAAAGTAGTCTGCAACAATATCTGAATGCACACTTCCAGGCAGAAGCTTCTCAATAACAGTTTTGGAACAAGTTGATTTTCTCTTGACTTTGAAATTGAACATGCCAGTGATATTGAGCAGTGCAGCCATCTGAAACAGTCATTTATCAGCCTGCTCATGAGGGTGTGTTACTTGAGTGTTTCCTTTATGGGGAGTCTTGGCTTCATAAGGGTATGAAATAATAATGAAGTGGAGAAGTTCTAGGTCTTCTTGTGTGGCTTTTTTCCCCCTCTGGTGCTCCCTAATTTTAGTTGCTTGACAAATGATGGTCACCACGTGTACAATTGCACCTCATTCAAATGTATTCCTGAAATGCATTTCTGCACTTGTGTTAGCCACTGAACTCACTGGGTGCTGCTTTCAACCAAAGCATAGAGAAGGCCTTTAATTTTCTCAGCTGACAAAATTGTAATGTGCTGTTTTGAAACTGCTGGCTTGCAACATGTTCTCCTGCAAGTCTCTCTCTTCCCTTAGTATAAATTTTGTTCTGGAGAAGGTGCTTAAGACCAAAATCCTCTCTAGGCACAGAACAGATCCAAATGATCCCAATACTTGATAATACTTCAGACTATCCCTGGAAAGAAGGAAAAGTAGAATGTAATTACCTTTCCAGTTCTGATTCTGGATTTTATCATTAAGGCATGGAGACGGTGCTGTGTGTTGTCTGTGGATGCCTATGCATCAGGATCTACCAAGTTAATGCCATGAAACCATTCTGTGTGGATGTATGTAGCTGACAAATAAGTTTGCTTTCCCTGACTGTAGCTATGATGTTTTGAAAAAGCATTTTTTCTTCTCTCATTTGGTGTAAGGTTCAACATGGTATGAAAAGTCAGGAACACTTCATTTTAGAGGTGTCTGAATGCTTTTATCTTGGAAGACTTTAGCATCATGTAAGATTATATATGCCAATATTTTAATAAAATATAATACAAAATTAAAAGTCAGAATGAAATACAGCCTAACAGACAAACCTAAGAAGTTAAATTAGTATTCCATCATAGAAGTCAATATTTCAGAAGGTTTTATTGTTGACAAAACTGTATTTGTCATCTGAAAAGTCATTTTGCTGTCTCGTTGCAATCTTCTTTTAACAGGGTCTGGTTGTGGATTGCTAAATTTTGTGTTCAGGAATATGGATGCATTTCAGGGAAAGCATTGAAAAGCCACTTAGATAATGATGAATCTTCATAAGTAATGTAGTGAATTTGATTTGATATACTGATGTAGAAAAGAATTGCTTTTTGTCCAGCATCAAATTTCTATCTTAAATATTCTTTGGGTCATGTTGTATTTGTCATCAGGACGGATAAATATAATCTTCTTCAGGCTAGAATTTGTGTACAGTTGTTTCACAGTTGATAGATATGCTTAGGCTGTGGTCAAACCACAACAGTGGAAGAAGTAGAAGCTTCCCTGCTTGCAAGACAAAAAAAACAAGAAGTCACGGAATTACAGCATTAGATTGAGGCCTGTCAGTTACTGTCTTCAGGCAAGGTTGTCTCTGGATTGAAGTCTCTTTTCTCCTTTGTTCCTTGTGCACAACTTTAAGGGTTTCTTTATGCTGCTTGCTATAAAAAAAAGCCCTACTAATGGGAATTTACAATTCTTTTCTTCTTGATTTAAAACCTATAATGCATCAATTTTTTGTAGTGGATTAAATGTGTTGTTCTGAAATATCATATGCAACTTAAATTTCCAATGTGTCAGAGTTCAAATTACTTCATACACCATAAACGAACAGAATTGAATAAAGGACAGTTACTGTTAGTAATTGATGTGATGGCAAGTTTTAGATAGTGAACAGTTTTTCTGACTCCTACAAATAATATTGCAAATTCCTTACATTTATTTGAGAGTGGGTTCTACTTTATTCAGTTTGGAAACAATCAGTTAAATGTCTTTAAGATTTTAGAAGACCACATGTGGAAAACAGGCAAGGAATCTTTTGCATTACCTATTCCCTACTCCCCGCTTTTTTCATATTTGAGAAATTCTTGGCAGTTTTTAAGGGTCCAAGAGGAGCCTTGTCAATGTTTAAAACTCCAAGTACATGTAAAAGGTGTGTGAAGAAGGATATAGTATAAAAATAGTAACAAGTTCTGCTAGTGGTTTCTCATAATGTTTTCTGATGAATTAGTCAGGAATTTGGCACCTTGGAAAACAGGAAAGCTGTCAAATCAAAGTTACTTTTCTATCTAGTGTGGACTATGAGTTCCTGAGTTTCTCCAGAGTCAGTGTGTGCCATATTTAGAGCCCTGTCTGGGTCACTGTTTTTTGCTTAAGGGATACCATTTCAAAGTCAGTACAGGAGACTTCCATATTCAACTTCCAATTCCTTTTATTATTTTGGAAATTGTCTGCCAATGTTCTTTGAAATTTTTATTTGTTTTCTCTGCTCATTCTCTTCATGGTAAAGTGGTGTGGTTTCTTCCTTCAGTCTTTGCTCAGGCCTGGTTTCCGCTTAAGTCAAGTAGACCATTGAGTAGAAGACTGGTTTGGTTCTCTATGTGAGTTTTTTTTGAATAACTGTTACAAAAATAATGCTAGTGACACTTGCCAAAACTTTTTGCTTACCTGCACGTGAGCTGATGGATGTTACTCTACATCACAGAAACCAATGTCAATATTCCAGTCATTATGGTGTAGCTGATTATTTTGAGACCTTATTTATTGAAACTTTTCAGTTTACTGGATAGTGTAAGACATCTTTCTTTCAACTAGTCTTTGGTTGATTTGCTTGGAACTCCCAATGATGACATGGCTTTTAACCAAAAGTAATGTTTTTTCTGCGTCTCAGTTCTGAATCATATCCATTTAGATGACTGGTTTCATTAGAATCTTCCAATGCAAACAGTAGATTTGGGCTTCATTCAAAAAATCATGTCCTGAAGTTGAATTTATTATAGGACCAGCATTCTGCACAAAGTCAACCCCAAGAATGAAAATATTTATGCTTGGCAAGAATACCAAAGTTTATTTGTGTTACCTAGTTCTGTGGATTTAGGTCAGGAACCATCTATTTTACAGCTTTGCACCAGCATGTATTGTTTAATGAAAGAAAACATCAGCCTCCCAGGAACAGGCAAGAGAAATATTGGCTTCTTGCCTTGATAAAGTGAATGATGACCCACTAGTAATGAATATCTTACTGAGCTATCTTGTGTAATGACACACAATTGTCTGCACATCTTAAATACTACCTTAGATAGAGACTTGCATTAGCATCCGTGAAAGAACAGCAGCTTGTATTGTTAAATTTTGTAGCAGTGAGATTTGTAGTTTGGTTGGGTGTCAGGTTGTCTGGCATAATTAGTCCAGGGAATCTGTGCTTAGCACTTGATTGCTGTATCTCATTTCCAGATATTTTGGATAAGAAACAACATTTGGCTGCTGAGAAATACTTACATTCATAAACTAGAAAGCCACCTCTTCTTTCTTGTTTGAAGTTTCTCATTGAAGTTTCTGGCTTTGATTCTATGTCATTCCCATTACCACAAATTACACTGTATACTGCATTGCTCAACTGTACGTGTTTATATCATGCAAGTAAAGACTTGTTTGACTGAAGGTCTTTTTGATATTTGAAAGTATTTCATTCCCTCATCAATGTTAGCTGTAATATCACAATACTGATGGATCTAATCAGACTGAGCTATAAGACAAGGCCCTCCGTCTATTCTTATAAATAAATTGCCGGACTGAAGAGGATTATAAAGTCATGGGATGAGAGGAAAGTTTTTAACTAACTTTTGATTCATGAATTTTTTCCTCACTACTAATAAAGCCCACGTTGTACAAGCTATCTACTTTCCTACTATTTTTCCATGCTCTCATCTTTTTGTTCTAATTTATCATATTGACAGCACTTCCCAGGAGTAATGAGTTATTTCTTGAGATATTAAATCTGAATGGCTAAATAAGTTAAAATTGTTCAAATGCTATTTAAACCAATAGCATTGTCTCTGACACTACTTTCTAATCGTTTAAGAGCTTTGCTCTACAGGAACCCAGGGAATTCTATGTGTTTTAAGATAGAGTAGATCTGTGTCAAACTAAGCAATCACTTTCAGGTTTTTATACCCTGCAGCTCATCATCTGATTCATAACTGTTTATCTTGTAACAGAAGTTATAAGTCAAGTTATATTCATAATGTACTGCCTTCAACTGCATTATCACTGGATGACCTTTTATTTAAAATTAAGGGAGGATATTTTTCCCCCCTAAGATCTCCTTCTCCTTCAAAGAGAAGTTCTTTGTTATAAATTGTACTGCTTAGGAAAATTGTCTCAGGCCAGTTCATGTACCACAGAAATAAAGAAAGATAGGTACAGAAACATTGCTTCACCTGGATTCATGTAGAAATATACAATTTGCTAGCAGCCAAAAACATCCTTCTTTCTCATCTGAAAACTCAGTAAAACATTCTTCTTTACTCAATTTCAGTGTCATCAAAGTACATCAAAAGCTCTTGGAAAAGTTAGGTTGGTATTCTACTCCAACTGGCAAGTAAAGCAATTGTTTCTCAGCGGCATTCATTGAAGTGTTTTTGAATACAAGCTAAAGGGGTGGAGGGGAGGTGGTAGCTCGACTGGGTTCATCACATGCCTCTGCTGAACAGTGCAGTGTGTTCCTGTAGTGGCTCTTTTTCACCTGTGTAAGCCCAGAGGGGACTATGGGAATGTACTGGAGCTTTAACTTAGAGACCTGGCTTGCTCCAAGACACCTTAATTTGTAATTATTAGTAATTAGGAGGGGTTAGGGGCTTGGAGGAGCAAACTCAGTTTGGGATGAGTTTTCAGAGTTGATGGCTGGAAGAAAAAATATTTTTCCTCCCTTTATAAATGCATTATATTTGATCTGAAGTTACTGAAAGACGTGAACTATGGAATCTCACATCAGTGTTTTTACAGCAACTCTGCAGCGGAGACCAGCGTGGCAGATCATGAAAGGAAGCAATGTTGCTCATATCCTGCACAGGGCTTTAAAAATACATCCCTGGTTCTAAGGGCTGCTCCGTGGTTTTCTGAAGATAAATATTTTTCAGTTCAAGTAGATTTATGCCTGAACAGCCAATATACTGAAGGGTGGATTCTAATCTAAGCTTCACCTAAGGCAAATCCAGAATAACCCAGGAGTCACTGAATTTCTCCCTGTCTATGAGACGGCTATTATATCTTTATCTGACTATTAAATCATATATTTGTTGTTGTGGCCCTTTTGAAGAGGAATATAATTACTGCTTTCTTTTACACTTCTTAGTTTTGGTATTAAGTTGATTAGGATAATCATAACTTTGAGTCTTGAATTGTGTGACAGTTTCTTTCTGTGATTTGTCATCCTCTTAAGAGTTAGGATTTGGGTGGAGATTTAGGTGTGTTCTAAAAAGAATTGTAGTTGCTGTACAGGATATAGTTACTATTCCTGAGTCTCATGTGAAGCATTCTATTCCCTTTCATTTTCTTCTTCCACTTCTATCACTTGGAACACTTCTCCTGCATGTATATGTTTTATGGTTTATCTTTTTGCTGGCTACTTGTGATGAATTATTAAATCTGGTTATTTTTGACTGTTAAAGTAGGATGTCTCTTATTTAGTGGGTTTTTTTATATTTATCTGTAATCTTTAAGAAAAATTAGTTTTGGAAATTCAGTGGAATTAATCTGCTTTGCTACATGCTTTGTGTTTGTCTATATTCAGTCTGTAATGGTTTCACTCTTTTTCATGCTAAAACATGTGAAACTGACATGTTTATGTCAGTCATTTTTTTTTATGCTTTTTGTTTCTCTGGATGGAGTAGAAAGCGCGGAGAGCTGGGCAAATGAAAAAGTAAAAAATGTAATTGTGGTCACAGAATAGATATCCTTTTCCTAAGTGAAACTCAATTAAATTGGGTTCTTTTGGTGCTGGAAGTAAGACCCCCCCCCCCCACCTTTAAACACTGGATCAGAACAC
>VYXD01013260.1:928736-1041258 GCA_013397195.1 Hylia prasina | reverse complement strand
TGACAGAGCTCAGCATCATCTTCTGGAGGAATTTTGGTTTTGTGATGGACAGCAGCAGACTATAAATGTGGCTGGCTGCTGTCATCGGCAGCTATTTTTATATATGTATATTACATTTATAGAAGTTCAATGGTATGTTTTTAGTAGTTACCTTGACTCTCTTTTCTAAATCTACATAATGTCTCAAAATTGCTTTGTTAAATGGTCTAATGACCAGATATTAATTCAATCACAACTTTCTTCTGCACCCTGATCCCTCTCATCACTGCCTGTCTTTTCTGAATCCTTTGTGCACCTCCCAGGAAGCTGTTGTCATATTTCAGACATGGTGAGAGTCACTGTGAAGGAATTCCAAGTTCTGAATTCCTTGAATTGATGAATGCAATCTATCATCACGTTTGGCTCTGATGTCAGGAAATTTGGCTTGGTGTGGTGTGTATATTTAGCTGTTTTGCTTTTCATCCAATTCTGTCTTGGGGAAGAGAGAAAGTCTAGTGACTTTCTTGAGTTCATTAATTTAGAGTCCTGTCTGTTTGAAAGCATGTTACTACACACTTCTCTTTGCTATAATAATTTCTAGGAGTGGTGTTTCTAACAGGTTACAGATAAGGATGATGGCAGTGCTAAATGTGGCATAATTTGAATATTCAGAATTTCAGAATAAAGTTTTATCTGATTCCTATTTAATTAGTGACAGAATAGCTGTGATTTGGAGAACTGTCCAAAATCTGACAACCCACCTTGTGAGTTACTGGGATTGTTCACAAGGCTCAGGTTTCCAGTGAAGACAGGATGGCAGTTGAGTTTATGACCCCTAAACCATAATATTTGTGACTTTAATGTTCTCCACCTGCCTGATGCTAATCCCACACAACAGGACACTTCCTGACCTGTTTCTTTAGTGAACTCAGAAATCAATTGAATGCTAATGTAAAAAACAAACAACCTCCCACCGCCAGAACCAAAGAAGAAAATATCAAATAAAAAATGGTGATCCTCAAACTCATCATTGCTGCAGAGTGGAATGTGGTAGGATTTTGCAGCAAGTCTGCTGCATGCTTCTCTAGTTGCACTGAATCATCTGTCTTTGGAGTCCATATCAGCATGCTGTGAGTCCTGTCATGGAAGATTAGGAAAAAGCCCTTCCAGGAGGGATTACATGCATTCCTTAGCCACGGCACAGAGAAGTTAATTAGAGCTGGGGGGAGGAAGGCAGGAATGAAACAAAGACTGTATTAGCCATCTAATTTGGAAGAAAACTGTTGTATCAAATGATGATTATTGTAATCATTGCACCCTTGATGAACCTTCAGTAAGAGATGAGTATTCAACAGACTGCATAAATTAGAGTGAAGAAAAAAATTTGCATCAGGTCATCTAATCTGTCCCCTGAGGCCAGTCCCCTGGAGTACAGCTTCTAATGCTTGTCCAATCTTTTCCTAAACACCTCACATGATGAGGCTTACTTCTCCATGGGTAGCTCGCAGGGGAATAATGTAGGAGTGACTGGGCAAAAAATAAAGCACTGTAGCATTTTTATAACAGTGGCTTCCAGTGCCTGTGTTGAGTGTTGGAACTTGCCTAGTGTAGACCAGGACAGATTGAGGAAAGTGCTGTATATCCTGCTATGGAGTCTTCTCTGAGCCCAGCCTCCTCCTTGCTGTGTGAGTTACAAGAGTTACACCTACCATGGCCTTCCAGCAGCCAGTCAGTTCTCACTGTGCCCTCATCCTTTCTACCTCTATAGTCTAAATAATTTGAAATCATTCATTTGAATACTGTGCTGCTGTTTAGGAAATATGCATGTTGTGGTTGGAGTGCTGAGTCAGTATGTTGTGTCATGTGAAAACGAGATTTTTTTTTTTCTGTTGTTCTAGAAGGGATAGCACCAAGGTAATGCTGCACAGAAATGATGGGTTGCTGATCTACAGCAGCTGCGTTGAAATATCTTCCCTCTATTACTATTGGAGCCAAAAGAGAGAGGCTATGAAATGTGCAAGACATTTACACTGTTTTTTTGTTAGAGATGGCATAAATGGCTAAATAATCATGTATCCAGGGGACTTGTTCTGTTTCTAGCAAACATTTTAATTTAAAGCACTTTCACCTTTTAATTCACATTCTTTTGTAAGCAGTTCCAGCCAGACCACAGATGCATCTGAGCAGAAGATTAGAACTTAGAGCTGTCATTTTGCTCATGTGATTGTCAGTTCTTTGCAATAGGGAATATTTTATCAATGGAAGCTCTGGGCAAACAATGCTATTGCAGAGACTGGTGCAATTCCTGGCACCTTTCTGGAGGCTGTTGCACATCAGGATTAAGAAGTGGTGGGAGTGGAGAATGGCAGTCAAAGGTGCCTTGAGAATGTAAAGAAGTAGTGGAAGCCTACTAAAGGCTCAAAGGACAATGGCTTAGTCGCAAGTTGTCTATTAAATCATCAAGTTTCCTGGCTCATGCAACCAAAATATTTTTTTTCATAAATGATGTACTTAAACTACTCCATCTCTTGACACCATGAGCTAGTCAGGTCCCATGCTGCATTTTTGGCTTATTTTGCCTGTGCCATCTGTTATTTTGGTGTATCGTTGAAAGGTTGGTGTTGCTTTTGCACATGTGAGAGTAAAACAGAGAGACAGGGCATGCTGTGTCAATATGAAATGCCAAAACATGGGCTGCATTTTAAATTAGCTTTCAGTAGGTTGAAGCTAATGTTTTCTACAAGGTTTCTGGGTTTGAACAGTGTGTCAAAATGACACTTAATGGTCGAATTTTGGGGCAGATATGACTTCTGAGAACCATTCAGCTATTGGAACACTTGCAAAAGTCAAGAAACAAAATCCACTGCTCTTCCTGCATCTAATGAGCTAGTCATCTTTCCTAGAAGGCCTAGAAGGCTTTCAGGTTGGTTAAACATTATTTCATTATCTTGTTTTCTTATCAACTTCTTATAGTTGACACTTTTCTGTATTTTATTTTATTTTATTTGATATCTTACTATGAACATATACATTACTTTGAAGACTCACATAAAAAAGTAATCTCAATAGCACTGGGAATATGTCTTACAACTGAAAGACTGCCTAGAGTTCGAGCTCAAAGGTTTTTGGGTTTTTTGATATTAACAGATGTCAGGTTATCATCTGTATATAAATATAGTAAGTCCTGTGGATATTACAAGGCTTAAACTCTTAGTGTTTAGCTGAAGAGAATGCAAGACAACTGGGAAGTATTTTCTCTCATTTTGGCAATTTTTAGGATGTGTTACTTTTCTGTTAAAATAAAGGGGCTGCAAGAAACAATGTGCATGTTTAATATCCATTTTGAGTTGTAGATACAGGCTGTTCATGTCTGTTATTGCTAATCAGAGCTGCATGGTTAATTTCCCCGTAAGTCACAATGAATATTTTAACTGGAATGTGTCATTGTCCTAAATGAATTTAAGCCAACAGGATATGTTTCAAGAGACATCTGTTTATCCTCAGAGTCTGGACAGTAGGGAAAAAGAGCCAAGGGAACCATCCTACACTTTCTTGTACGTGCTGTATGTAAGTTAGGGTTTTTTTTTTTTTTTTTAAATGTTCTCCCAGTCACTATCATTGGTGCAACTTCAGTGGTAGCAGAGGTGTGAGGATACTGGCTCAGGTAACAGCCACTGTCTCCCAAGCATTATTTATTTCAGGGCTGGGTAGCTGCTGTTTAAATCTACTGGCATGGCTTTCAGTGCTGCTAATATTTGACTCTAAATAATGCTGCACAGCTGTGAAACAGTGTTCAAAACTGTCAGTGTGTTGTGTAGACAAAGTCATGCTGTGTCAAGCAGAGCTGGACAATTGTGCAATAGGTTGACATTTTAAGTTCTTTTTCAAATTTTTAATTAAATTAGTTTGTTGTATTGAGGCCCCCTCTAGGATAGTTCTGTACATGCTTTGTTTTTCTTGAAACAGCAGTAGTGGTGTATTGGAAGCTTTTTGAATTTGACAACTTCTTTTTTGTGTGTGTCTTTCCAATTGCTTATGCTTGTCTCGTTAGGATTGAAAAGTAAACTGAATGAGCAGGGAGACCCTGCTTGTTCTGAGTATTCAACTCTTGTGGTGGGCAACTTGCAGTGATGATACTGCAAATAACTTTGAGCCATTAACATTTATGGAAGTAATATTCTGTTCAATGTGCTCATTACACTTTATGAACAGGGTAATGTTTTAATGTATGTATTTTAAACCAGTTTCTCTAGCTCTGGTTTTACCTCTTAGCTGGTGAGGCCACACTTAGGATGTGAGCATAAGAGTTAATTCTCCTTAGCCTGTTCATTACATGGTGCCCCCCATGAAGCAGCATAAGTGTAGCAGAGATGAGAACCACAGTACTACAGGCTGTGCCACAGCTCAGGAAATATGTCTGTCTGAATTTCCCCTGAAATTTTGGTCACATACAGTGGTCTTGTCTTCCACATCCAAGTTGTTGTGGACTGAGATGATGCTACACGGAATGGGGGCTGTGTTCAAACGTTGTCAAGGGTATGTTCTCACTACACATGGCTCGTGTCGTCAGAAAAGTGCCTCTTGGTGCATCTCCCATTCTGATGAGAAGAATTTGATAATGAAAGATTATGATGAGAAAATGTAGTAATCTTGCATTGAAATTGCAAAAGCATGTATTTAAACACTGAGGGATAGTAGAGAGCTAGGACAGATCAATTCATTATGGAGATCAAGGGGGAGATTCTTGCCACGGTTATAGTCAGAGTTGATGACCTCAGTGGAGGTAAGTTTTTACCCTCTGTTGTTATTGAGTGTGGATGTGCTCATGTGCATAAATATGACAGAATACACTTGTAGGAAAAGTGTATTAGATAAACTAACCACAGAAGGTAGAGCCCTGCTGTCATCATGATTTAAAAGAAAAGTGATGTCTAGAAAATGAATAATGCCTATTGCAGGAAGGTTTTTGTACCCTTTGCTGTGCTTGGAATATGTGTCCTAAATGGAACTACTATTTCTTTTGACCTGCAAATCCTATCTCAAAGTATTAGGCCTTGTTTTCTTGCTCTCTCACTTTTTTTTTTCTTGCCCTCTTCCTTTCTTTCATCTACATCCACATGAACATGTTATTTATCCTTTTGAAGGATTCTTGAAAAGAATGCATCCATGCCTATCTATTCTGACTTGAAGGAAAAAGCAATGAATGCATAAATGATGTTACTTTACATTGAGGAACTGTGAAGAATTGAAAAACATCAAGTGAGTGTGCTGGAATTTGATTGGGGGGGGAAAAAAAAAATCTGTAAACTAAAAATGGATTTAGTCAAAGGTGTAAAGCCTTAATTCAGCCTGAGCTTAGACATTTGATATACACCTGGGCAGATTGTTTTTCTTGGGTTGTGTGCTGACAGATCTGAAACCTCAAATGGAGCAAAATGAGTGTGCCCAGTGCACGCAGGACAAATAGGATGGCAGTGATTTTTGTCACCTGCAGGAAAGTTTTTTTTGATAATCCTATTTCTGAACAATGTAAAAAGAGGATTCTCTGTGCCTTTCTTCCTATGAGTCATGTGAGAGAAAGTGTAGCAGTAGGCTTTGGGGGGTTTTTACATAATTTTAAAAAGAAAGAGATCTTTGGGCAGGTGGGAAAAGAAGGACCTGACTCTTGGGTTTTCATTTAATAGGAAAGTCTTTTTTTCCAAAATGTAATTTGAGTGGAATTAGGGGGTGAAGCCTAGCCACAAACAGGAAAAGGTATTTATGTAAAAAAAGTGTAAAATAATTTTTGTATATTCCTCTAACTCTGAGACTAAACACATGCTTTGGATAACTGGTGACCAGTAAGCATTCATCCACCTTGAGAGTTTAAGTAGTGTGTGAGACTCTGTAGTGTGCTTTTTTTTGGCTCCTTAAAAGGGCCACTAGGAAGACTGGTGAAGCATTCACCAGGAGAATGGGTCTGAGGGATGTCATGGGTATTTAATGGGAAAAATAAAAACATCCTGTAATCTCTTGGGGTTTCACTCTGTAGGACTAAAGGATGCCAAACATGGCAGCATGACGACAGTCTCTTTGCAAGTCCCTTTTGGGGGGGGAAGAAAAGGGAGAATTCAATGTGGACAAGGAATGGGAAGCCAGTTTCAAAGCCTGGTGATATATCCTGAAGAGCAGACTGTAATTTTAAGCAGCCTTCAGCCAAGCTTATTTTGGGGACCTGCTGTTTTGTCTTAATTCCAGCGTTTTAATTATTTCTTCATGAGCAGTATCTAGGATATGAACTTTGAACATGTTTTGCCTGATTGCTGTAGGACAGGTGTACAGATAGGGTTGAATAAATGCCGTGAAAATGTTGTAGTCACAAAACGGCTATAGATGTCCTAATTCCAGACACTCAGCATTATATATTAGACAGCAGCTCTGCTCAAACAGTAAAAGAACACGTCACTATATATCCCTGTCAGATTAAAAAACTAATTTGAAAAGATTAATGTATTCCATTCCTGTTAGCCTGAATCAGATACCGCTGTGCCTACAGCAGCACTGCCTCCTGATTATTGAATTTTTATGGCCTTGTAATTAATTGCAGATTCCCTGTTTTGTTCTATTTCTTTTTCTCTGACATTTTAATTTCAACAAAAAGCAGCGGTCTCCATGCAGCCTCTCTCAGGAGATCCTAATGGCCTATAAAACAAAATGACTTATAGATATGGCACCCACTTCAGTTGGCTAGCGATTGTTCGAAACCTTGCTGATCACGCGGAATTTAATTTTTTCCCTTCCTCTACTGTACTTATTTCTTGTCTATTAAATTGCAGCTCCAGTGTCCTGACTAACAAATGGATGGTAACAAAGTGCCACCCTTCTGTAATACATTACTGTTGCCACATGCAAATTCTTTTCTTAAAAAATTGCAGTTCATTTTATCTAATTATAAATGAATAAGTGACTCTTGCACATGAATAGAATATTCAGTCCTTGACTCTGCATGTGAGAATTTTATGTTCTGGTAAATCATTTAGATTTATTATAGATTTAAAGAATCAAATGTGTTTTAGATTAATTTTGCATTTTCTGTTTCCTCCTTCTCCCCAAAATACTGGAATGTGCAAAAATGATTTATTTCTGTGCTGTAGAAAGGCATGTTAGCATGACTTGCCATCTCCCAGTGAAACTTATGGAGTTACTGAAGGCTGGTAGGAGTGAATTATTGTTATTTATGTTACAGTAGTGCCTTGGGATCAAAACTCCATTTTTCTGGGCACTGTACCAACACATAATAAAAGATCATCTTTGCCCAGAAGAGTTTATGGTCAAATGAAAGCCTTGCCAAAAGGAGGGCTGCAGGTGGGTTGTATCTTGTAAAGGAGGAAAGAGTGGTAGGGATTGGCAGTGCCAGTGCATTAAGGGGGGGGTGTCAGGTAAGGCTGTTGTGGTGCTGGGGATGCTCTAACCCAGGGAAAGGGCTGACATCCCCAGCAGGGATGACGAGATGATAAAAACCTGGGATTGCCATACTGCATCCTGCAGAGACTGGTATAAGTGTCATTTCTGCTCTCTGCTCTGTCTGCACCTTCCCTGGATGAAGCTGGCTCAGTGGATCTTCATGTTACACCTGTTGGGCTGAGCTGTCATTTCATGAGCACATTCCTTCGCTGTGCTCCCAGGAGTTCCTGGGCAATGTCCCCTCTCAGTAGTGAAGTACTTGTCAAAGCGGTGGGGTGTGAGCTGGCTGCTGGAGTAGCAGGCTGTCTGAGAGCTGCTGATGAAGAGCTTGCATGAACTGATTTCAAAGCAGCCAGCTGAAATGTTTGTAATCTGACCACAGCAGCGCTAAGCTTGGCATTGGATGTGAAACCTGCTTGCAGAACAGAGTAAATCAGTTTCTACGCTGCTAGAACAAGTCTGTTCTTAGATTAGCTGAAGTCTAGTTTTCCACAGGCATACCTGTCTCATAACAATGTCTGAAGATTGTGACCGTGTGGTGACCGCAGCGGGTGCTCAGCTGCGCATACACTGTACCAGAGAAGGGGCTCCTACTTCCATGCTAAGCTTGTAGCCTTCCTCCCAGGCTTGGAAATTAAATGTGAAGGCATGTGTGGGTGAGTAGAGTGACAAGAAGTTGCTGATCCAATTCAGCATGTATTATCTTTTAAGTACAAACTTATCCAAATGCTAGCACTTAGGGGGATCGTCAATACTGACTGTAAATTCCTACTGTTCCCCCACTAGAAATCGCTACAATAATAAAAAAAGATGATTTTGCTGGATTGGAGTCTTGTTTGCTGCTACTTTCAGCTCCCTAACTAAAATGCAGGCAGTAATCTTTGTGTAGTTACTCCAAAATTCTGGAGAGAATTCCTGACAGGGATGAAAATCTTGTGTTTCTAAGAGGAGCTTTATATCTATTTTCCATCGTCTCTTCGCTTTCATGTGTACGTGTAATTCAAACAGACAAAAAAACCCCTACCAACACACGCTTCTCAAATTTAAGAAAGAATAGTTTAGACAAAACAGCCCTTTTTAAACAGCCCTGAAATGTTAGTATGACCTTTACTCCTCTGCTGTGCTGCCTCTTCATGAGATATAGTGCTAAAGCCATTCTGTGTGTTCGTCGCGCTGAAAAAGGACTGCCCCTTCCTTCCATCCCTCTTCCTAACCAAACCTATCTGGACTGGCATCCTTTACCTGGAGTGTCCCATCCAATTTGTTTGGGCATCTGAATGGTAGCAGGAGCCTCAGCTGTCCCATTCTGCAAATTCCTAATTGGGGTGTCAAAAAAATGTGCAATGGTCTTGACATGTATTAGAAATATATGTTCAAGAGGTCACTTGACATCAGTTAGCACCCAGAGAAGCAGTTGCATTTTAAATTTTATTATTTAACTTAGGTTAGTATCTAGTATGAAGAAGTGCTTTCTTGTTTGGGAGGGGGTAGAAAGCTTTTTTCATGGTCCATGGCTTGAACGGGCTCTAGCTAAGAAACTCTGGATAATGCATCTGTACCAGTGAAATGTCACTCACTTTCCCTCTTTCAGCCCGGAAAGGACAGAATTCATGAATGGGCTTTTTTTTTTAAGCTGTTATATTTAAGAATTAAAATCTGCTCTGATGATATCTAATTCAGATACATTTTAAATTTTTCTTCATTTTCTAGTGCAAACAAAATATCTGAAATATTATTTGTGAACATATAGATATTCTTTTGCTGTTGTGAATAAAAAAGTCACCATCAAAAGTCAGCTTACCCAGACCTGGATATCAAGCTGAATTCCTGTATTTATGTACTGCCTTCCAAAGTATAGAAATAGTGTGATTACATTTGCTACTGGCTGTTTATATTTTAAGAAATGCTTTATCTTCTGTTGTCATTTTATCAAGCTTTAGTTCTGCTGTTTGGTACTAGGAATGTGGGTAGAGGAAAAAAAGAGAGGAATAGACCAGTGGATTGGGAACTACCTGGCTGTGGCCACATGTGATGTTGCCATAAGGATTTAAGCAGGTGTATACTGCAAAACTGAGGACATGAAAAATATTTCTGGATCGATAAAGCTTTCATCCAACAGTGCACATAAACAACACTTATTTATTTGTGCAGTTTGCAGCAGAAATTTTAGCACCCTGTCCTGGTTTTAACCAAACCATACCAGAACTGGTATCTAAAGAATTGCATCACGTGGAAGAAAGTATAACCAGCAATTATATTTGTGACTGGAGAAGGAGAAAACCTGGATTCTAGCTTTGATTCCTTGAAAAGTGTCTCTGTTGAAAAAGGGGCTTTCCAGACTCTCTAAGGAAATTTTGAGTTGTTTTGATTTATCCTTCTCTGGTTCTTTCCTTTGTGAAGAAGTTTGGTATGTCTTTATGGTGGAAAAAAACAAGAAGAATCCTTGTTAGGAAGGACTGCAGTGTTCTTTGATTTGGTGGTTCTTTCACCAGTGTGGTTTCTCCTTTTCTAACTTGTAAAGAGAATAGTGATCTAAACCCTATCATTTTTATGTGGTATTTGGTTTATTTTTCAGTTTCAAATAGTTTAGCACATCTCTTATGACAGTGAGAAATCCTAGTGCTCTTTCTGCATTAAAAGTGCTATTAAGGTGAGGTGTGACAAAGCAAAGGTTAAAAAATGTAAGGGGAGAGAATAGTTAGGGAAGAATGAGCATAACTATTGGTTTAATTGTTGATATCTGACCCCAAATGTCTCCTTTACACTCAGTGGCTTTGGATGAGCTTTTCTGATAACATTTGTGTTCTGGTGGTTTTGTCGCAGAGTCTTCTCTCCTACAAGAAAACAGTAACTCCACCTGAGTCATTAAAACTGTGGGTTTTCCCAAGACATGAAACAGAAACCTTAGTGGGTTATACATTAAAAGGCTAAGTTGTATAAAAAGGAAACGTGATTATGAGGAGGACAGAGGGATCTGACCTTCTAACATTGGACTTACTATTGTAAAGAAAAATTTGAAGTTTATATTACAAAGGCTGGGAAAATGTTTTCAAAATATATTCTTCCAAATGCTTTAACTAAAGGATGTTAATTCTAATCAGTTGACATAAGAAGAGCAAATTTTTAATTGCTGGTAATAAATGAGTATATTATGTAGGTTCTTTTTGTGCAGGAGGTAATTGTGCATAGTGGAGATGAGCTGTGGTGTTAGAATTGGTGTTTCTACTTACACATGCTAGAGTCTAGAGATAGTTAAAGTTTGAGCAAGTGTTTCCTTAGGGCAGATTATGCTGTAATTTCATTCTGTGCAAGACTAGAAGAATAACTTTCATCTCCTGTTATCTTGGTGTAAGTGAAAGAAATATTTGGCCCTGCTTACAAGAGTTGTTCTTTGTTTTCAGCTCACTTGACCTGCCTTTGCATCATGTTTTCTGCACATATTGAGTTAAAACTGGTTTTAGTTTATAGTGGGGATTAATGAATTTGAAAAAGGCTGAATTTACCTAATTTGAACACATTACCGTAACACTTTATATAGTCTTTCATCTGACTGATTTTATTTCTCTGTAAATTGTGGATGGTATTATTTTTCCTAGGGTAAAGGGTATGCAAGTAAATTTAAAAAGATAAATGAGCCTTTGCTCTCCAATATAATTTCTCTACAAACCTATCTCTTATTTATACATTCAGAATATAGACAAAATGGTGCTGTTTTGGCTTGCAGAGCCTTCAGAGTGTATAAATAACAGATATTATTGCATATAAATTATACTGGAGTGCAGATGCTCATTCATCTTCTGAAATTTATCTACATGGTTTAGCCTTCCCATTCACAAATGCTTGAAACGAATGTGGCACCCACAGGAAGTGATACACTTCC
Organism: Hylia prasina; assembly: GCA_013397195.1. Classification (NCBI taxonomy): domain Eukaryota; kingdom Metazoa; phylum Chordata; class Aves; order Passeriformes; family Sylviidae; genus Hylia; species Hylia prasina. The sequence goes on along the minus strand of VYXD01013260.1, from coordinate 1,029,956 downwards.
ATCCCCAAAAATGGCACTAAGGGAAATGTCACTCAGGACTTGGCTGTAACACATACTCTGTTTGCTGCCACACCTACAAATACAAATTTCTCTAAATGAAGGGACTGAAGTTTTTGTCCTCTAATTATCGTGCTATAACTATAGCCAGGTTCAGAGCTGCTGACTTCTGTGAACACCTTTTCAGCTGAACCCACATAAATTAGGACCTGTACAGCCAGTTAGAAACAAGTTGCTTTCTTGGTACCATTTGCCTCTCCTTTTGCTCATTCTCAGTAAATAATTTTATTATTTATATCACCAGTTCCTGCAGACTAACTGGAGTCCTTAGGCAAGGTATACTCCAGAAGCCACATGAGGTTAAAAATTACCTGTGCATCTGAAATAAAACATGTTAATGTTCCTCTTTTAGAAGTATAGTCAAGAAGATCAAAACACTACAAGATAGGTAGAGAGGGTGAATAAGGATAGAGGTGTTGGAAGGTGTATTTTGCAAAGGATTAGAGAAGTGGGAGACCTGAATCTGGAGATAAGTTCTTGTGAAGTGTTAGAAGCTAAGGCTTGTGGGAGGAGCCAGACACAACTGCAGGAGCATTTCAGCAGTCTGCTTTGTTACTTGGGTAGAGGCAGGCTGATACACCTTTTCCTTAATTAACTCTCTGCCCTAGCTACCCACCTCTCACCCATCAAAATGCCTTCAGGCAGAATATGCAAAATTTCATGCTCCCTGGTGGCTGCTGGTGTGCAAATCTGTGAACAGTTCTTTGGCAGATTCTGCCACTTCCATGTTGTTCAGGTTTGTTGAGGTGCTCTCCCAGTAGGAGGTGGAAACCTGCAAAAGGTGTGCAATGCATCCTGCTGACTTGTGGCTGCTTTGCCAAGGCATAGAAAGATTGGACATGAATGGTGCATGCAGGAGTGTGTGGCCCTTTGGTAGGGTGATGATGATGATACACAGCCTGACAGGAGGGGCAGGCAGGGGTCTCTGAAGTGGTGATGGTGTGGAGTTCCTGGTACCCACAAGCCTCAGAAAAAAACAAATCTGGGTTTGTCAGAATACGTGGGACACAGATATAAGAAGATCCCTGCAAGGTGACGAAAGGGAAGTTTGGTGTGGAAACTGGGAAAATCCAGAGCTAGACAGAGCGGTGTGTTTGTACACCATTCTCTCCACTTAAACACTCACATATCTATGCAACCTTTGAAGACTGCCTAGGAATTAGATTCTGCACCCACTCAGGTCTTCTGTTAGAGATGCTTGAAATGTTATTGCCTCTCAGAGCTTGTCAAACTAATTGTGGCTTCAGTTTGTGGTGTAGCTACTTTTATTTTTTGAGCTGGGAGAAATTTAAGGTGATTGGGACAGAGACTCCTATGGAATCCCATGACATACCATCTTTAGGCTATGAGATGCTCTTAAAAATTGCCCCATAGCGTATAAATGATGTGGGGCAGAACTTCCAGTTTTGTTTTTTTTCAACTGTAGATTATGTTGCTTCTAATTTTATTTTCATCATCATGTTCAAATGATACCCTTTATCCACACCCATGACCTGCTTCCTGCCCAAGGCAGAATGAAGCAATTGTGCAGGAAACACATCTCTCTGAGTAAACCCTGTGGACCATGTATGTACTACCTTATTTTTAAATACTGTAAATGCAGATGTAAGAGTGTTTTATCGATTCTTAATCCCTCCCCAGTACACTGCTCTATTAATAACAAACGCAACAATATGTTATAAATACTCAGAACACCAATGTGTTAGCATAAAGCTAGCAATAAATTCCCATCCTTCGCATAGGATGAAAATCCCTAATAGTGTGCTCTGCAATTTACTCACACTAAGAGCAATCAAGAACCAGACATAATGTAAAGGTGCTGCTGTGAGTAGCCAAAACATACAACATAATTTCATTTTGTGTTCAGAAAACCTGATCTTTGAAAAGGTCCCTAAAGAAATTCTGCTTGGCTGGGAGTAACCTGAAAGAACCTTCTACAGTTTAGTACTGCACTGTGGATGTAATGGTGTGTTTCAGAGTAGGAACCAATAGTTATGACTATGTTAATAGGCTTATACTTTTTCCATCTTTTGCTAAGATATGGAATTTATTCTCTAGCCACATAAAGAAATTTCTGTTAAATGAAAGCAGACAGATGGAGTTGCACCAAACACTAAAGCTTCTCATTTTAAATAAATATGACAGTTAAATTTAAGAACATAATTTCTGTAAGTGGCTGATCTTGGACAGTTGAAAGTGGGAACAATGAAATTCAGTGTAATGTAATGATGCAATGGCAAACAGGTTTGGGGGTTTTGCATCCCTTTGTCTGTTTATCTGGCACATAATATAATTTGTTTCCAGTTGAAAATGCTCAGCTATCTGCACCTCCCTGCTTTTGGCTGAGACCTTCATTGTGCTTGGCTGTTACACTGCTCTCACTTAAATCTGCTCTATAGCAGTTCAGTTTCTGTGTGTACAATGAATTAATCCAGAGTGGGAGCGGTATAAGAACTGAGTCAGCCAAATGCAACTCCTACACTTTGCAGTGTCTTGGACATCTCACGGTTTTTCTCAGTATCTGATTCTCTGGGATGCTCATTGGTGCTCTGGTTGGTGCGCTGTGACTGCAGCCATTTACTGTGGCCCCCTCATGTTTCTGGAGTACCTCTTTGTGAGGTACCATGATTTCCAGACATGTGTGTGAACTTTAATGTGGCCACTGGATCACAGAATGGGTCAGAATAGGTTGGAAGAAGCTACAGTGGGTGAATCTGGTCCCACCTCCTTACTTAAGTAGGGTCATTCTAGAGCCCAGGGCACAGGAATGTGTCCAGACAGTTCTTGAATGTCTCCAGTGAGGGAGACTTCACACCTGCTCTGGGCAATTTGTTCCAGTGTGCAGTCATGTGCGCACACAGTAAAGCGATTTTTCCTCACCTTCATGTGTAACTCTTGTGTATCAGTTTCTGCCTGTTGCTTCTTGTGCTATTGCTTGGCACCGCTGAGAAGGCGGCACTTTGACACTTTTGACGTAGCTGTTTATATACATTAGGAAGATCCCCTCTCAATTGGTTGGTGGCAATTGGTCAATTGGTGGGTGGCAGTACACTCTCTGGTTTTGTTTGTATGTAACAGGATCCTGGCAGTATGCTCAGGAGATGACCATTACAGAAGTAAAGAGTAACATTGTTACATGTAAATTCTTTAAATTTGGATGTATTGTTTAATTTCTCTGGAATATGGGGATGATGACAGTGTTGGAATTTGATGGCCCAATATCTGGTGTTCCCTTTTTTTTTTACTCTGAATTTATCCCTCTCTGTGGCGCAGGTGTGTATTCTCTGCCCAGATACGATGTCGTCATGACAAAACTTTGGAGCCTTTGCTGTTCTTTAGAAATAGATTAAACTCCTTTTTCATTCTTTAGGTTAATTTCCTTTTTACAGGAAGCACAAAGCTGTTGTTTATTAGAGGTTGCGTAAATAGATGGTAACATTTCACCTTCAAACCCAGGCCTACTGTTGTTGTGTTGCCATGGTACCTAAAAACACTCAAGAGATGCCCAGCCTAATTCTGCTGTTACTGGTCATGGCACTGGCACTGATGGAGCAGTTTTAATATGAAACTGGAAACAGACCCTTTTCTGGGGTCCTCTGAGCAGTATTCAGATAGAAAGAGAAGGGAATTTGCTGCATTTTGTGTTTACTAAACAAGTGGCACAGATAGACTTGAGAGCTGTGGTTGAACCAAATGAGTCAGGTAAGGGCATTATTACTACTTTGCAGGCAATAGCACTCTATGTCCTTAAAGTTACATGAGTGGAAAACTCATTCCCATGGGCTAGAAATGTTCTCTAAACTACAGTGTGTACCTGAATTGCTGTTGTATAAAAATGCTGCAATAGGGTTACAGGAGCTAAAGATCCCCTGTGTCAGGAATGAAGCCCAAGAGGAAATAGATAAATACAAATAATTCCAGTTGTAAGCATACTATTTAAATGGAAATCCAGGTTTAGTTTTATTTTGTGTCTGGCCACCATTATTACTATGGCAGTTTCTGCAGCTCGAACAGTATACTTTTAATACAACATGCATTAGTTGTTAGTGGAAGACTCTTAAAGCACTATGCAATTTTCTCTTCCTTTTGAATAAGTATTTTAATGTAGAAGTAGATTGATTCATAGTACTGTTAAGCAAATTTCTTTAGGATAAGTGTTAGCGAAAGCAGCCTTTGACTCAAACCCTTTCTGATGATATGTGAGTGAGAAAGTCCTCTTCTCAAACAGAAACTATTACATGGTAATCTTTGCAAGATACTGTAGCAAAGGCGCAGATATAACCAGAGAGTATTGTAGAAGCATTTCTGGGCACACTTGATGTATAGCAGCTATGTTAGGCCGAGATGTTTGTGAATATCTTTGTTTTGAGAGCTAATGCCCCTCATAAGCAAGCGTCCCTAGCTAATCTAACTTTTCAAAAAAGACTCATTAATCTGAGTCCTTAGAAGCCAGCTGGCAATACCATAAAACATAATCTTTTATTGCAAGCAGGATAAGACTGTTGAAATTAGTCTGTTTCATTGTTAACTTTCTAGAAAATGCTTGCCTTTAGGCCAGTAAAATGTGTGAAAATGAATCTCAAGTCAAAAAGGAACCTGTTAGAAAAGATGAACCTGAGATTTGTAAAACTGACCAGTAACACAATAGAAAGCTATTTTGGGTGATTCTTTCTTTCTTTCTTTATTTCTTTCTTTCTTTCTTTCCTTCTTTTTTTTTAATGTGAAATCTACTACTTAATATGGATGATAGCCAAGGTCATGTCTCATATTTCTACTTGTAAATATTGGTCATTTGTAGATTTAACAGTGGTTAGAAAAAGGGAATCCAGGTGTGAAACCACTAAAGGGCAGTGATTCAAATTTCTGAAATATTGGCTACCTGTAAGTAATTTCAGAATATGTGAATGCAACTGCAAGTTTTTGCAGTGGAGGTAAAACTGTTTTGGGTAGTAGTTGAAAATGCAGTTTGTCTTCCTTTTGCCTTCCTAGAGCTTCCTGGAATTTTTTTTTTTGTTTAGTTTTTTGCTTGGGGTTTTTAGTTTGGGGTTTTTTAGAGGGTAGTGGTTGTTTTTTTTGTTTTGTTTGTTCGTGGAATTTTTGGGGTTTTTTGTTAGTTTTGTTTGTGGATAGTGTGGTTGTTTTGACTTAAAATTCTGTGTGATTATCTAACTTGTTGCATTATGTTGGCAGTGTATTGCTCTCCTGAGAAGGCTGGGATGCAAATTTTCTGTTGACTTACTTCAGTGCAGTTGAGAATAGCAGTCTTGTATACAAAGGTCCTCACATACACAACCCCAGCAGGAAAATAGAGCATCATATGCCAACATGGTGTGATCATCTTTATGCTCCAGCTGGTCCAATTGGCATTGGCAGTTCTGTCCTCCAATTGAATGGGGATGGAACTTGCTCCATGTATTTCTTTATTCTTCACTCTGACTGGTGTGAATGAGATAGGCTGCCTTTTCAGTACTGAAAAATCTTGTTTAGCAAGATTTTGTTGAAAAGTTGTTGTGTAATTATTACAGAAACGAGAGAATGTTGGATCACTTGGATATTGTCAGAGGCAGGAGACGTCTTAATCTCCACATCCCACTCATAGGACTGTACCACACTGCCAACATTAGTAAATTTGTTTCCTCCTTTTGCTCTTAATTTCCTGGGTCAGGTGTAAGTTTCTGTCATCTGTCTCTGGTAACTTGTCTTTTATACTTCATGATAGAGGAAATATTTTTTACCTCTTGATACTTCAAACAATGGAGGAGAAAGCAGCTCTCTGTCACACTGACTAGTCTGTCATCTCTCAGTTTGTCATGTACCTTTTTTCAGTTCAGTAGTCTCTGATTCTGTATCTGGGCAGATGCAGCATTCATTTTATGCTTCCAAATGAGGTGAGGGAGTCTTTGCAGTTTAGTCAAGAGATCTGTAGCAAGTGGGCTGGATTATCAGTCTTTAATTTGTTCTTCTTAGCTTGTTGGTGTGTGTTGATGATAGTCACTGATGGCTTTGACAAACTGGCATCCACTGCTATTCCTGATTTTGGCATCCTGGAAAAACGATACAAGGTGTATAATTACCTTTCTCCCTCTATTTCAAGTATCACTGCAAAGTGTGCACTGCTATAATGTTTAGACTATCAGATAAACTACTCGTTGTGATTTTTAAGCCCTTTGTGTGTGTAAAAGAAGTTGAAGCCCAGCAATAATATGTGACAATAGTTCCGATGACTTCACAATAGAAATACTTTCTTCTAAGGACTCATAAATTGCATCAAAATGATAACTGTAGTGTCTCCTAACCATCTTTTGAGCAGTTCAGATTGAATGCCAGGGAAAGAAAGCAGCACAGGGTTAAAGCTGAAATACTCTTTTTAAAAAATTATCCTTCCCAATTTTGCCTGAGTCTATATTCTATTAATTTAACTATCCTAAAATGTTTTGTGATATGCGCCATGCTTCTAAACTGTGTAAAGGGAGATGCTCCCCCAGGCTTTCATGAAAATCATGTTTATAGTACATGCTCCTGTTTTCTTCTCATTCCCTTAAGCAGAAAGGCCCTCACTGGTACATTTTCATTGGCAAAAATGTATACATCACTTAAGTCATTACAGGTCGACTGCTCATTTGTTACAATAAACTATATCATCCTCGCTAGGCAGCCAAAGAGAGCCTGTAGCCATGAATATACATCTTCCTGGGGTAACTCAATTCAAAGCAGCAGCATGCCACAGTAAAGTATTACTTAATTTATACTGCTAATGTTTAACATTGATTCTGTGTGGGAAAATAAAGCCCAACACATTTTGAGAACCTACATCATTAAGGTTTAATAATTTAGACCTAGTTAATGTGATAATGAATTTACTGACAACTAAAGTGCAGTTTCAGTACTTACATTTCTAGAAATACTGACTCTGAAACTAGGTTTTCTAGGCAGAAAATGTATATTATAGGATTGTTTCTGTAATTTATCTGTCCTCACTCACTTAAACCAAAGCAAAAAATTTATCTTTAGGTATATTTACTAACTAGTGGAATGCAATGCTTCTTTCTTTCCGTACATCTAGTAAACTATGCACTACTAATTGGGTTTTATAGAGTATTTGTATGCTTAAAAAACTTCTTAATTGATGGAAGCTAATTCATGTTTTTAAAATGTAGCAAAAAAAAAGCTGTTATTGTGGTCCCAGGTACAACACTCTGCTGCTGTGAGCTCCAGACCTGCATATGAGGAAAAGCAAACTCTCTGTTGCACATTTGCATCTCCCCACTGCCCAGTCCCAATCAGGGCTGCTGCCCCTACTATTAGGTTGGCCTGTATCACCACTGAAACTATTTGACAGAATGATATGTAGGTCATTTCCAAAGCTCTGGTAGGGGGACAGGATATTTATTTTTTTAAATCTGACTTAGTGCAGTCCCCCTGCCTCTCCCTCTGACCTTCCTATGTCACTGTGCAGGCTGCAGGCGTCTCCTACTGCCCCTGTGGGTGTCTTATATCAATCAGACTACCTTTCAAATGGCTAAAATAATGGGTGTCCTCCATGCGTCCGAATGTGTCAAGGCTGCCGCGATATAACTCGAGGCAGGAGTCAGGGGCACTCGGCACCTTGTGGGAGGTACTTAGTCAGCAGCTTGCTGGATGTGGCCTTGTTGCAGGATGTTTCTGAATATCCTTTGCATAGTCACCTTGGTTTTCTTATACAACAGTGCTATAGGGAAGACAAGGGGAAGCTGGTAGTTCTGTAGCAGGGTTTTCCCAAACCTCTTTTCTCTCCATTTTGCCGGAAGCGACAGCAGCGAATGTGTTTGGTTGGTTGGTGTTTGTATTGGGGGAGGCTGTGTTATTGCTCTTTCAAGCTTCAGTAAATCTTGGATCTGTGATAGTCCATCACTTACTTGAAGTTTGTAGCTCAAAAACCATTATTATGTATTACCATTATTATGATGGGATGGCCATTTCCTGATGGTGTATTGGATCAGATTAATGAGAGCATGTATCCTCACGTTGTGTTTCACAGGGACACCTGTAGTTGTGGGTGCTGGTCAGAGAATGCAGTGTCCATCCTCAAAGAATTTCCAGGGGCTCAAAGTAATGTTATGTTTTCTGTTGTGTTGTAGATGTGAAATCAGGTTAATGAGATATTTGAGTGTTCCAGTTTTGTCCAGGAGAGGGCAGTTCACATTTGTCCTCAACAGACAATTATTTTGTTCTTTAAGAATATTATTATTAGCAGTATGATTGATCTGGATTAGAAAAAATGCACAAAATTTCCTTGCACAATTTTGTATTTCTTCAGACATATTTCAGATTAGGAACAGAAGATAGCACAGACATGTACAGTTGTTTTCCTGGTGATTCTTTCAATTTGCACCCTGGACAAGTGATTTTCTCTTTTGACATGCATTTTGTCACAAATTTCTTTCCACTTTTTGTGTAATTGCTATATTAAGGTTTTTATTTCTTGGCTAGAAGGCTGTCCCGTAATGTGTTCAGCATGATAGTCTGATTCTTGGTTCTTACAGCAATATAAATAATCAGAATAAATTTTGAAAGGAGAATCTTAGTCTTGCAAAACAGCCTTTTCATGGGAATCTTTTGTCTTGAAATTGTGGAGTGAGAGGCCAAATAGATGTACAGACCATTTAGATAGGTGTGGTCACAGAATCATTAAGGTTGGAAAAGATCTTTAAGATGAGTTCAACCATTACCCTAACATGGTGTATCTATCCATCATTAAATAGTGTTCCTGAGCGCCACATTTTTAAATACCTCCAGGGTGGTTATCTAACCACTTCTATGGGCTACCTGTTCAAATGCTTAAGTGCCCTCTTAGTTAAGAATTTTTTCCTAATATCCAATCTAAACTGCCCCTGGTGCAACTTGAGGCCATGTCCTCTTGACCTGTCACTGGCTACCTGGGAGAACAGACCAACCCCCATCTCACTACAGCCTCCTTTCAGGCAGTTTTAGAGAGCAATAAGGTCTCCCCTGGACCTCCTCCTCTCCAGGCTAAACACCTCCAGCTCCCTTGCTTCTCCTAAGTCTTGTGCTCCAGACTCTTCCCCAGCTTTGTTGCTCTTGTCTGGACACACTCCAGCACCACAGTGGCTTATAGTGAGGGGTCCAGAACAGGACACAGGATTCAAGATGTGGTTTCACCAGTGCCAATTACAGGAGGATGATCACTGCCCTGGTCCTGTTGGCCACACTATTTTTGATACAGGCCAGGATGCCACTGGCCTTCTTGGTGACCTGGGCGCACATTGGCTCATGTTCAGCTGCTCATGGCCAGCACTCCCAGGTCCTTTTCCACTGAGACAATTTCCAGCCATTTTGCCCCCAGCCTGTAGCACTGTCAGGGCGCTGTTACCACCTAAGGGCAGCACTTTGCCTTGCTGAGCCTCACATGATTGATTGGCCTTGGCCCATCTGTTCTGCTTGTGCAGGTCAATGTCCTGTCCAGCTTATGTCATCGGCAGACTGACTGAGGGTGCACTTGATCCTCTCGTTCAGGTCATCAATAAAGGTGTTAAGCAGGACTGACCTCAAAACTGAGCTCTGCAGGACACTGCTGGTGTGACATCATTCACCATCCCACTCTGGGCCTGGCCATCCAAACAATTTTTTACTCAGAAAACAGTGCACCTGTCTGAGCCATGGGCTGCCGGCTTCTCCAGGAGAAAGCTGTGGGAAATAGTGTCAAAGGCTTTACTTAAGTCCTCAGCTTTTCTCCAATCCTCCAGGTGGGTCACCGTGTCACAGGAGGAGATCAGGTTAGTCAGGCAGCACCTGCCTTTCATAAACCAGATGGCTGGGCTTGCTAGCCTGGTTTCCTACATGTGCTCTGTGATGGCACTCAACATCATCTGCTCCATGACCTTCCCCTTGCACTAAGGTCAGGCTGACAGACCTGTAGTTGCCTGGATCCTCCTTCCAATCCTTATAGATGGACAGTACATTTGCTGAATTCCAGTCAACTGCGACATTCCCAGTTAACCAGAACTCCTGAAAAATGATTGAAAGTGCCTTTTTGTGGCTCACATGTTTTTGGTTTTTTTTTCCTAAAATATTACCTGTAACTGTATTTGAGGGACACTATCTGTCCTTTGCCTGTTAGAATGAAATGCCATTATGGGAAGCAGATTTTCAATGCTGCTAGATGCCCATCAATGAATGTAGTATATCTGAAATTGTTTTCTGAACTCTCATACATCATCAGGTAATACAGTCATTTCCATTTAAGTGATCTGGATCAGTGCTGTCTTAGTATGCTGTACAAAGGCTGACTCTGATGTGCTTTTCTTTGTTGTCCAGGCTGTGCAAAGTGTCATTGTGCAGTGTGTTCCTGATCATGTAGGTTTCCTCTCCAATGTTATGCTCTCTGCAACCTCTTTCCACTCTGTAAAAACTCCTTCCTTCTGATTTGTTAAAATTGCCTTCCTTCTCCCATGCCATTAGGAGTTTTTATTTCTGGTTGAATCTACAATTTTGCAGAGCTTTTATTTCTTCCTTTTGTCTCTCCCAGTTTATCTTCCTTTTGTAATGCTGTTCCTTAAGTTTAGCAAGTGCCTGGTATCAACATAATGTAAGAGGCCCTTCTGAGTTGTACTGCTTGCCATGTACCAAAGCAGTCACCTGCTAGAAGCTAGAGATGCAAATAAGCCTTTTTTTTATGCTAACTTGCAAAGTAGTCATATGTTTTCTAATTTCCATTCCCAAATTTTATTGAGATCAATTAAGTATTTACTTTATCTCTCTCTCATTTCCAAACATAAACTCAGCAAATTTGGAGTGTTAGTTGTCCATTAGAAGCCTCTTTCTTTTCACACATCCTAAATACAAAATGACTTTGGAGCTGTCTAGAAGCTGTGGTGAATAAGTATTGCTGAATTTCTTTGGAGTGGTTAAAAGGATTACTCCTTACCCCAAGTCTGTAAGGCCTTATTACACGATGGAGGTTGCCATGTGTCTAGCCCTCAGCTGCAGTCACTCATGATCTGGTTGTTACTGTATAACACCAGGTGATGAAGATTGGAAAAGAATAACACAATGTTTGCTTTTCCTATTTGGATGCTTACTCTCTGTAGGATGGTGCTGCTTATTTGATACTTATAACACTGAGTTATGTAGCTTGCTTTTAAAGTTGAAGACCAAATTTACGTCTCTTCTTTTATCACTGTGTATTGGAATCTACACCTTTGAAAGTAAGGCAATTCACCTTTGGAAGTAAACTAGTATGGAAGAATGGGGCTGTCAGATTCCTTGGTGGCTCTCTGAGATTGCTCCAGATGTTGCTGATGTGTGGCTAAATGAATTTTACCTTTTTTTCCTGAATTTGCTTCCTGATACTGCTGACAGCTGTTTTGTGACTAGTTAAAAAGTGAGCCTGAGACATCTTGCTAGAACAGATCAAGTATCATTACCGTGTACAGTATTTCAAAAGGAGAAAAATTATACATTTATTTCAGCTAATTTTATATGTGAGATGAATGTGCTTTTCATAATGTTACACAATGTAGCCATAATAACACAGCCAAGATGGTAAATTCATTTTAATTCCACAGAATTCATAATTGGTGACATCACCAGTGGGAGCAATTGATCTCTGCTTTCCATTTGTTCTTGACTGTTTCCACTTCAGTGAATTAAAAGAATGGGGCTGTTGGGACCCCACCCTCTGCATGTTCATACAGCATATTATGCAAGAGCAATAGCCTTCAGAAAATTGCTCGTAATAGACAGTGCATGCATTAAATAAAAAAGGCAATAATCCCCAGCCTGACTCAATATTTTAATCCTTTTCAGGTTTTTATTATGCCTGATGTCTTTTTGTTCTGTGGTAGAGCTAAGGAACAGGTGTAATTCACTGTAGTTAAATTGCATTATTTGAAATTAATGAGTTCTGTGTTTATTCTTGTAAATTAATACAGTTTCTAATAAATCAGAAGAGAATATGCACTTCTCTGTGTTGGCCTGCATATTACCTCAGTGGGAATAATTAACATCTTGTGACAGAGAAGTCATATGTCAAATCTGAGAACTTATTACCAGCCTAGTGAAAATGATGTTGCTAGTGACCTATATTGTGACCTTATTGATGCAGTTAAGTTCACTCATTCAAGATGTTCAAATCAAGTCTTGTCACTTCACAGTCCTCCCTCACAGTTTTTCAGGAAAGGAATAATAGTAATGTATCTAAAATAAAAATTAAAAATCAGAGGTAGCTAATGGGGTAGATATCAACATGTAATACCTTTTGAAGTGTGTATAGTTATTACTATTCCACTTTTCTCCCTTGTTTTTTTTAAACAAGAGTAACCAAACAAATTGTGTTCTTTTGGTTTTTCTGCTATAATTTAGACTAGGTTAAACCATTTTTATCTGAGGGGGAAAAAAATTAAGGCATGTTTCCAGTAATTCTAGTAGCACAAGTTGCTTGTGCCCAAATCCTTCCTCTTCAAGGAGTGTCACCAAGTTGTTTCCAAGTCTCAAGCATTCAGCTGATTATCTTGCCAATGAAAATCACAAAAAATTAAGTGTGTGTTTTGGGTCAAAGAAAAATGAGCAGGAAGTACTCTCTTGTGGCTTCTTCATTGCTCCCCTAGTTTCATTAGGATTGGAAATACTACTGAATTAGGTGAAGCATTTAAACATTTTTTTTTGATAGACGTATAAGCTGTAGAAGTCTGTAAATTCATCAAAGTAACTTTTGGATGTCCTGGTTGAATTTTGCCCTTTGCTAATGCTTATGTTGGTCCTAGTTCTGGATGTTGCTGGTGATAGGAGATGGACTCTTTCTCTTTAGAAGTGAGATTAATGAGCAAATACTCTAAGAGTTTCCTCATACAAGAGGAGGCTGTGCACAAGTACAAGTGACTAGGTTTCTGGTTAGATAGTGCCTGTTGTGTTGAAGTGATCCAAACCTGAAAAAAACGGGAAGTTTTAGGCTCCTGTGAAATAAGACAAAGGTCTTAATGGAAGAAAAAAACAAAACTAAACAAAAAAAAAAGATCAAAAATGTCTTCAGTGGTAATTAGAGTAGTTAATCATGCTGAGTAAATTCTCACATGCATAACTTCACGTCTCTAGATGGAGACAACAGTGCCTCTGCTTGAAGTTGCCCATGTACTGAGAGTCTCCTGTTGCATAAAGCCATTTTTGACAAGTCTTAATGCCGCTAGATTCATATGCATAGTACTGTCTGTTTTCAAGTTGCAGACATTTTGCCTTCCTTTTTTAGCTACTGCTGACTTTTAAAAAGATAATTAAATGTACTGGAAGCCTAAGGGGGGGGTGACTTGATTGTACTTGGTGTGTCATGCCTGCCAGAGTTTGCATGTGGTCTCATACAGGAGCTACAAGGTGAGGATGGTGTTAGTTTCATGTATTTATGTACAAACTGAAATAATAGATTCTTTTAGTAACAACTTTGTAACATACTTTAATAGTTATCACTGTACATGGGAATGGAAAAACACTGTTAATCATTTGAACTGCACTGTTTACTTTAAGTGTTGGTGCCCCCAAGGCTGGAAAGGCGTAGTCACTTGTCTTCACCCACTTGCCGTGACTAACTGTGTCTACTCTGGCTGATGGAAAACTGAGCAAGAAGAGGCCACAGTGGAAGAGCCTGTGCACTGAATAGTGGAAGATGTTTCCATAAGGGCTTTATGAGTTACATTCCTGTGATCTCTGCTAACTTTGTAGTTGGAGATAATGTTCTGATTACCGTTTCCTTTTTTCATCCTCACTTTGAGTGAGGATGAAAAGCCTTAACTTTTCTTAAAGTTGGGCTCACTTTACTGCGTTTGCTGAACTTCCTAAAATTTTCCTTCTGAAAAATACTTCACTTTACAGTGATGCACATGGAAAAAACATTTTATTGGCACTGCATTTCTTCTTGCAAAAAAGTCTTCAAGTATTGCTTTGTGCAATTTAACAGCAGCAGGCCATATTCCAATCTGTTATACAAGCTGAATCTAGAGTAGTGCTACTGAAACCTGTAAATCTTCATTTCCAGTTATACAGATGATAGCTGGGTACTTTTGGTATAATGGTATTGTTACTTGTATTATCATAATTTCTTAAGCATCTGCAATCTGTCACTCCTTCTGTTTTTGTGGATGGAAGCAAGTTTATTTTCATTTTTTTCTGACTTCTTTCAAAGGTCTTTTTTAAAGTGGCATTGGTACACTCATTACCATGGACATCCATTGACTTCTCTGTCTTTGAAGGCTTAATTAATTTCTTCATGTAAAACAAATAGGGTCTGTTGGGTATCATCAGCTAGGCCCTATGAGCACCAGGCTGCAATTAGATCATGATCAAATATCCTAAAGCAGGTGGATTGTGGCCTGGATTCTTAAAAGTGGAAGTCTGCCAGCTTTTATCCTTCAGGTCTCTTCCCAGCTATTTCTGAGATGCAGAAATAATTGGAAAGACTCTTTAGAGAACCCTTTACTTTTCAGAGAACCATCTCTTAAAGATACCACTACAAATACCTTTTAAAGAATCTCAGTCTGACAGTTGTCCTTTGACTGGTGCCCCGACATACAGACTGTGCAGTCTTTGTTGTTCTTCAGCTCCTGCTCCAGGACAAAGTGACATTCTTAGCTGGGAAAGCATAACACCGTGGGCTAAGTTTCTTTGGAAATCAAAAATAAGTGTTCCTACTGTTGGACTTGATTGGGTTTTATCTGACAATAGTGAATTTTTGCTTTTTAAGCATCTGCATGCTGTTTGCAAACCATCAGATTTATTATGGTTCTTGCTTTGCTTAACCCAACCCTAGAACGTTTCAATGTGGAAGTCCCACTGATATTAAAAATGTCCTTCAGTGGCCCCATATTCTCTTGAACCAAGCCCCAAGTGTTTTATTTAAAGTCTCTAACTGAGCTTAAAACAGAACTCCTGTTCTCCTGGAAACCTGTGACTCCTAATTGTCCTCGACTCTTTTAACTGGAACACCACTGTTAGGAATAATTCCTCTTCATAACAACTCATCGCCACTAGTTTTCTAGTTTAAGTCCTTGGAAAATAATGTGGAAGGAGAAATCCCTGCTTTTTTTTTTGTTTTTCCCCCCCCCTTCCCTATTCTTATAGACGTCACAGTATTAAATCTGCTTTTCAGTATGTGAAAATGAAGTGTCTGACAATTTCATATAGTTTTCATTCAATCATTGCTCTTTCTTGGTCCTGCAGCTAGTGTGTTTTGTGCAAATCCTACATACCTTCTAGGCTGAGAAAAAAACCCTTTTAGTCACTTTAAGAGTGAAGCACTAGCATTTCCTGGCTGCAAAAGACAACTTCTGCAGTTTCAATTAAAGGAATTACTGGGATTAGGAAGACAAAGGCCCACTTCTGAAATCAGCTTTAGCAGCATTTATGAGGATCAAGTGATCACTTCAAGTTTCTCATTCTTTTCTAACTGGCTGCTTCTCATGCTCTGAAAACACTGTGCTGTGTTTGTACTGAGAATGGAAAAATATGTTCAGGCTATAGATGGCTGATGAAATTAACCTGATTGACCATATATATGGCTGGGGAAATGTATGTGTCTTTTATCCTCTGCAGCTGCATACAATGGTGTTCTCTGAATTTGTGTGAGTTTTAACTTCTGTTATTTTTAAAGGTAATTTGATCCAGGGAATAACTTCGATTTTAGAGCCAAGGCAACTCTTCCAGTTCCTGCATCTCTTGCTATAACAGCTAGTTTTACTCAGATTAGCAGAGTCAGCATCATTCCAGTAGATACTAAGTTAAAGTAGCAAGTCTGTCTGGTTAGCACAGGAGACAGGGAAAATTGATTTCTCGGGCTACAAACTGATTCCTGTAAGACCAGCTCACATCTTTACTGTGTTAGGAAGCTCTAATGCTGACCTGCATCTTGCATGTGCTTGCCTCTTCAGCACTGTGTAACCTAATCCTCCTAGAAACAGGTTGGCTATATGGGACTTAAAAATCATGGCAGATAGGCCTGTTAAGGCTTGCTGCTGTGATGAGACTGAACATGCATAAGAAATAATAATAAAAATCCCACAGCAACAAATCCCCAACATCTCATTTTTGTTACACAGGCTGGTAGTGACCACCTGGAGATTTTATCAAGCAAGGATTCTGGCTGACCAGTTTCTAGCTCATAATTTTGCTGTAGTTAAAGGTGTTTCCATGTCCATCTGCCCACTCCATTTCCCTTGCTAAAGGTTTCTGCTTCTACTGCAGTTTTGGCAGGCTGTCACGTGTACCTGTGTGTTATCTGTTCCGTTAGACAATTGATACAAGTAAATTTAAGCACTGTGTTTGGGCTAAGATGGCAAAAAGGAGTTGTCTGAGATACATCTGCTCCCCACTGCTGATAGTTCTCCAGGGCTGGGCCAGGTGGGCAGCAGCCTGTGACCTTGGAGCAACCAATGCCAGGCTGAATGCAGCTGGAGCCGGGCATGAGCACAGCTTGCCGTGGCATTGGGCACTGTAACATCACAAGGCAGCAGCCAGGGACCCCCAGAGCTGCTCAGAGGAGAAGTTGAGTAACCTCAGGTATCTGCTGTCTTGCCATTAGTGTCACCCTCACTGCTGTTCTTCCCTGATGTATTCCTAATTCACACCTCTTACTGACCAGGAGAGCACATTTTCTGTCTCTGCCTTCCTTTCAGGAAAGATTGTGCATACTGTTTGTAAATTTATAGTAGGAAAAGAAATATGTTTTCTTACACATTTCAGAAAAGTTACTGATGCAAACAATGATTTAATATAAGGTCTTAAGAGAGCATTTTAAGAAGGGAAGGCAGATTTGTAAGCTACAAAATGCTAAAGATGCTCAAAAAGGGGTCATATGCAAGCTCCCCATGCACATATTTGTTTGTCAAACTGGAGATGTCCTCATTCTTGTATTAATATTCCTGTGTGTGGTTACAAGAGCAAAAGTACAGGAGTAAAAATACCTTTTTTTAAATAGTGATTTGCAACCCCAAGACCTCTCAAACTGCAGGTTGATGGATCTTAATTTAGTGACACTAACATGGCACTCCCAGAGAAACGTGTTGTGTAATGCTTTAATCATTAATTACCGTCATTCATCATGCAGCCTTCCTTTTAATGTCCATTAGCATCATATGCCACTCATGACTGCTTGTAAGAGTATAAATATGCTGGTAATCCAGCTGAGTGGGTTTACATTAACTGTAAATTATCTTTTTGACCAGTTGGTTGGCCTTCCTGGCTGATGGAGTCATCTTATTTTGTGGCATTAGCAAGGACTCTGGGAAATGAGATATACAGAAAATATGTGCAGGTTTGTCTTAAAAGCTGGGACCAGCTGCTGCTTGGGGATATGTTGTGAAGTGTTAGCTTGGTTGTGCCAGCATGCGTCAACATCTTGTGAGACAAAATCCTACCGTCTGTGATCCACATGGCAGCAGCCTTGTAGGGATTGCTTAACACCAGTTTGACTTAGTTTAAGCCAGTCCATTAAACGCCGCAAAACTGTTCTTTAAACAAAGCAAAACAAATGTAAGTGTAGACAAACTGTTTGGAAAAACATCCCAAAACAACAAAACATAAAGAAGGAAATGAAAATAGGTAAATGCAAAGAAGTATGAGAGGCCCTTTCCCACAGCGGCTTGTGAAAGTCAAACAAGCGTGTGCCTCTGCCCGCTCTTTTGTCATTTTCCTTGTATAAGCTTTGTAGGGCACACTCTGTCTCCAGGAGCATAATGTGGCTTTAGGAAAAACATTATGTTCTGTATTGCTGCATTAATGATTCATGTGAAACATGCAAATCAAAATATAACACTTGACTACGTGTCATTAGGGAGAAGTTGAGAGAACCATGACAAACAAATACAGAAGTATCAATTTTTGTTGTGTATACGAGACATTTAGTGTGAAAGCTTGATTGCTTCCTACTGACAATTAACTCCTCTTGAATTAGCACCGATGTGATTTTTGTCACACAGTTCAAAACTGGACAGCCTTAAGAAATAACTTTCCACTATGTACAGTAGTGCTTTCACACAGTCATGCAAGATGCATTTGCTGGTTGGAACTGAATTTGACAGCTCACCAGGCAGCAGGAAATTTTCAACACAGTTCTCACCCTACTATCTTTGTTGGTTAGATGGAGCATGTTTGCTTGCTCCAGGATCTGCTGTGGAATGCAGCTAACCATCAAAGGCCAGATCCTTATTTCACATGTGAATGCACTCAGCTTTTTATAAGTGAACTTACAGTACAATTTAAATTATTTTATCGACAATGAATGTACCAGAAAAATTGTTTGGTTCTTTATTTCCCTTAAAAATACTCAGTTTTGGTGATTGCTTGCTGGCACGAGGCTAGATTTTTACCCATCTACAATGCAGCAGCAATTTTCAGTTGACAATCTCTAGAAGGCAAACTGACATGTTGTCACCAACACTCACAAATATTTGAGCAGCTTGATGTTTTGCTTACATGCTGAGCATCAGGTTTTACATAAAACTTCACTAACTAAGGGTCTGTGTCTCTCAGCTAGTGTCAAATCCTGGCCATGCTGAAGCTGATCACAGGACTTAGAGGGAAGAACTGTGTGAGAATATCAGCTCCATCGAATAAGATTTGTGAGTGTATCAGAAATTTAAAAGTTGCATCAGCTGGGTTCTCATTTCTAAGCAAAGCTCTTTGGGTTTGCAGAGGCCTTTTTTATTTTTTTATTTTTATTTTTTTTAATGTGGATAACATGAGCAGCAGGGTCATGCATATTTGACTCCTGAGGCACCTATATCATGGCCTGCTTGAAAGGAACTTTTTTTCATAGATCAACTCAGAGATCTGAGTACAACTCCACCATTATTTCTGTGCCCTCTGTTGTTTTATTTCTTGTGATCAGATAGTGTGGCTGGGTGCCTGGGAAGGTAGGAGAACTACTTTCACCAGGTGCAGAGAGGAGGTTGTACAAACTTTTTCTGTCAGAGCAGAAAACTTGTATCTCCTCTTTCATTGATATGGCAGCTGTTACTATAATTAGATTCACTGACGAGAAGGGAACACACACAGGTTTTTTCTTCAGTACAGAACAACACCTGGTGTCTTCATGGAAGGCAGCAGTTTGTTGGAGGTAGAAATGCTAATTTGTTGTTTTCAGCACAAGTGGGGCACAGGAAAAGGCATGCTCTTCCTGAGCAGCTTTGTTTGTTCTGGGATTTCTGCCACCTGTCATGCTATGTCCCCACTGTTGTAGATCCCCTGTCTGTCACACTCTTACTGTATTCAGAACACAGAAGCTAGAGCAGCAGTATGGCTCTAGGAAAACTTCAGTATGGCCATGCCAAAACTAATTTTTTTCATAGAAGGGTCCTGTGCAGTCTGTTGAATTGGTGACGTCCTTCTCACCACCACTGATGGTATAAGCCCACTCCTTTCCTTGTATGTGGTAGTTATGCTACACTGAGCCTGGTAAGGGAATTGTTTTCCTTGCTATGGACTATGGAGACTTTCAACCAAATGCACAGTGCCAAGGAGTCTAACCACAGTCCCAGGAGCCGTGTTAATTACTCATTTAATTCAGGGGTAGAAAGGTCCAACAATGAATTATGATGGTATCCAAATTCTAGTTTTCCAGTTGAAAGCGTAAGTGGGACCATGGGACTGTGTCAACAATTACCTTAAGAAAGGAAAAAAACCTGGAGTGTTCAACAGATGTCCTTTTGGGAGAGAGCAATCCTTCCGCTTCTCTTTAGCAGGCTCTGTCTATTTGTTCATGTATCTCTGGGGGCTTATTTAGTGGTTCTGGAAATATTTTAAAAGACATTTAAAAGGAGTTGACAAATGTTTGACCTGTTTCAGTGTCCATGAGTTGAATTAAATTATGATGGTATCCTTTACGTGCAACCCAGAGGCCTGGAGTTGAAAGCTGGGGAAGACTGTAGGAATGTTAAACCCATTTCAGTGACAGTATCCAACATATGGTTTGTCTGGTTGAACCACAGGAGTGAGGAAGTAGTGGAGTTATGTGGAGGCTTTGGGTACGACCAAAGTTTTCCAATAAATATGCTGTAGCTGCCACTGGGTTCCTGCTGCTTCAAATGTCGTCTTCCCAGCCACCAGCATCTCTCTGCTTGCAGTTTCCAGAAAGGGAGGCACTATCTCCACATTTAGGGGAAAAAATATGATGCTGCTGCATCAGGTACTCTTTTTTTTAATACTACTACCCCGCTTGTTAAAAGTATATGTATTAAAAAAAACCTCAACCAAAATCGGTTGCTGATTAGGCTGAGGTGTGCTTTGTCCTTCGCATTCTTGGTTGGAGATCTCTCTTTTTTTTGTGGTATCATATGTAACTAGTGCCAAACTCTTTTCTTGCTTGGCAGATTTGTTTATCTATCTCTTGACCTGTTCATCTCACTGGTCCTAGACCATCTATGGGTCTGTGTTATGCTGGCTCTTTAAATTATTTTGTTTGTCCCTCCTCATCTATTCTGGCAGGCACTATTATCTACACATATGTACAGCCATGTCTGAAACCTCTGTCCTTTCTTCAGTGTATTGTCTGCTCTGTTTTGACTTTATCTCTTGATTTCTCTAGCCAAGAACATTTGTGGGCCTATGTCTCCTGTTTCCTTTCTATTTTCACACATAACTTCTCTTCAGTTGTAGCTACCACGCACTGATGAACTCGGGGGCATCATGAATAGCAGGGAAGCAGGTCTTACTTGAGTTGGTGGATTTCCACAGGAGGATATCAGTACACTGGGTCACCATTCCTGTCCAGCTGAGGTTTCTTAACGTATTTAACTATGACTTATTGGAGGAAAAAAATCTACTGTATAGTTAAATTAAGCCTATCTTTACCTGCTTTGTCTTTATTTGCCTTAGTTTATAAATTTCTTCTGTATACGTGGAAGAATGAGCATTGTGTTAGTCAAAGCCTGAGACAGGCTGCAGTTGCTCCTTATAGGAATCCAAGTTAAACTTGTTCAAATATGACTACCAACTGTTAATGTCATAAAATCACACTTAAACATCTATGTCTCCTGAATTTTTGGCAGATTTGAGCAGTTGCAACTCCAGGTGCAGGAGATATATTATGAAATCATCTCAGGTATTCAGGGCACTTTTATTTAAGCCTCTAAATAAGAACTGGAGGTTTTATACTTTACATTTTCAGGTTTTGTGAATGTTTCCTGCTGTGTTTAGGTTTCCATCTGTGTTAATACCAGGGAAAAAGTCACCTCTCACCACCATCCTCTGCCCTCCACAGAACAAAAATCCATAGAATAATGTTTGCCATGTCTGAATTGTCTCAATGTGTTGTTTCACTACTTTGCTTCTTCCCAGCAAGGAGAACTGTGAGTGAGAAATGTGAAATGCTGCAAGATCAACTTCAGCACTAGGCTGCTAATTAATCACTGTCTAAGTTTCGCATTGTTTAGGAGAGGATCAGAAGATTGCTATCTGTGACTGACCTAAACTGTGAACTTTTCTGATATGCCCTCAAAATTGAAAGTTCCTGTTTCCTCTTGGAGACATTGAGCAGTAGCTTTTCTGAGGTGTGCACTTTTCCTCCCTCCTACTTGAATTAAAGATTTCTAATGTGAAAAATATTTTTGTCTTTTTTTCCCCCCACTGGTTCAGCTGTAACAACACTGGATGTTTGCTTGGCTTGGGTGGGAAGGTGGAAAATTCTTCCAAAAATTTAGAAACAGAGAGCTTTCTGATGTGTGCAGTAATCTTAAGGCAGTAAATTCTTTTTATTTGATTTTAAATGCATAATTTAGTATACAATATAAAAATGTATCCGAGGGGGAAATGAATTTTTTTTAATAACATGCTTCCCAAGGCGAGTGGCAAAACGTGTGTGTTGATGGGAAAGGGAGGGGATAAATTTATATCCTAAAGGCATGACTTGTGGTTTTGAATAAAATTGAGATTGGTGCTGCTGTTGGCTTAGTTTCTTCTAGGCAGAGATGGGATATGCTGTTCACTGGGAATTCAAACACAGGCAAATTGGGTTCACTTACAAGACTTACTCCACAGTTTACACTACAGAAGTTATTGACTTCTCTGTAGCCCAAAACCAAAATTTGTAGACTGGAGATAACTTTTCTTTTGTCAAGAAAATTCTTTGTTTTGCCACCCTTGAGCACAAGAGGCACCCCTCTGGCACCAGTGAGGTTCATGGCACATTTTGGGGTCATTATAAGCGTGGCAGTTATTTTGGTTTGTCTGTTGCTACACAGTGTTTCTTAGACCCTGATTCATACCACAGTGATAGTCACTTCAACATTAAACAGACTTATTGCGAAAAAAAGAAAAGTAAGTATTAGTTTAAAACTGTGCTTGTACATCTTTCTTTCGGGAATTAATTTTTTTGTGTTCTGTCTATATGGCTGCCTGCAAGAGCTTTAAAGAGCATGCTTTTCACACTTTGGGACAATTAAAACATATGATTACAAGCATTTGCTTTGATTTCTATAGATACATTCTATACATCATGATGCAGACTGAGATAGTAACATGAATTTGATTTAAGGTTTATTTATGCTCATTTAATCTGAATCAGCAAATGGAGTATTAATTTGAAAACAAGTTCATAATACGTTTGACCTGCATGTCTTCCATTCATAATGGATTAAAAAGAAGTCCACAAAATAGCATTGATTGTCTGAACTTAAAAGAAAAATTTGAAATCTAGACCTGTCTAGAAAGTGTATGTGCTTCCTTCTAGTGTCATTCCTCTTTTCTTGCTTTTCTGATTGTTTTTATGCCACGCAGCTAATTCATCTTTTAATGAAATAAATATTATCTTAAAACTTACTGTTTGTATATAGGAAATGAAAACAAACTTAAGTTACTTTACCTCTCTTGCGCATGTAAAAGAGATAAAAGTTACTGAATTTGGTTTCCACAGTGCAGTGCACCTTAAACCCAGGGCGGCTTGCAGGTCTGGAGAGGTTGGTAATCTGTAAGGCATCTTCGGGTACTGTCTCCAGCATGCACTGGAGTCAGGGAAAATTGCAGCCTCTGTGGATTTGCTCAGAACAGAATTCTATAATGGGATGGCACTTTCTAAAAGGAGTTAAATACAGCTGCTTCTGGTATTATGGGTCCTGTTTCAGAATGCAAAACGTAAAATATAATGAACAAATGAAGATAAGGCCTGCCTCCAGGTAAATGGGGCTGGAGAGCTAGTGGAACCATGCCTGGTTTAAAGGTGATTTCCCCAGCGATTGAAGCCCACACAGAGACACAGGAAGAATGAGCTGTGAGTCATACTGCCTTCTAGCCACTCTAGCCTGCTAAATGGTCTCATAGGAGGTCACTGCAACTAGCTCAAGACTTGGCATTGCCTGGGGGACTCCAGGCTTGCTTTAGAGACAGCTTCAGTCAGGTGAGGTGCTGGCAAGTGGAGCTGCCTCCTCCCCTCCAGCTGCCTTTGGCTGGTGTCAAACCCAGCCCACCAACATGGGATTTGCAGCCAGCCAGCCTGCCCTTCCTTAGTTTCCTGCATCTATGGCATGAGTGCATGTTCCTCTTAATGTGAAGTGAATTAGTCCATGAACTGATGTTCTGTAATATTAGAGCTAACTATTGGTCCACCTGTGAAATGTGGATAAGGTTTTAATTCCTCCCCTTTTGCGTTATTGGACTTTCTTATGGGTTTTGCAATATTGCTGCAGTGGTATTACAGACCAAATGCCAGGTGTGTAACTTTAAGCTGTGGTGCCTAGGTAGCCTGATATTGCAAATACCAACTTATATGAATTACATGAAATGAGGATTAAGTCATCTACTGTTTTCATTGGTTTGTGAAATGGCTGTTTTCCAAGAAGTTCTTCTCTTTAAAATAACATATAAAATGAGGTTTGGGCCTAATCCTGTCTGTGTAGGTCTCTCTGAGCTTTCAAAGTCAGCCATAGCAGGTGAGGGGGAAGCAGAGCCTTGTAAAACCAGGTGTCTGAATTATTTTATTTATGACACATTGAACATACCTTTGCTGTTTTGTGCTGTGATGTTAGTTGAATGGTTTATGCCGAGCTGTAATGAAATCTTTAGCCTAAATGCTCTGGACTGTGCATCGGATCATGTGTTTCAGTCAAACAAGGCACCGCCAGTCCTGTTCTGCCCCTGGTGCATTGTGGGAATCCTGTCAGATGGTGCCATGTCAATATTCCTCATGGATGCCCAGCAGAGGGTGATGTTGGACAGTAGGTTGTAAATCTGTGTGGTAGCACCTCGCACAATTATCTACAGCCATTCCTCAGGTTTTCATCATTTTAATCCACCCTTTAGAGCTATTACTTAAATGATATAGACATGGGTGATATAATTAGAATGTGCTGTATCTGCCATTAATTTATAACATATGATAGGCTTATAGATGTCATAAAAGTGTATCTTGAGAATGCTGTGAACTCTGTTTAACCCTGATGTTTCAGAAAAGTTTGATTTTTATGGCTGAAGTGTTTCATCACTGCAACAAGGTCTTTCTCCTAGAAAATATGCTTAAAATGAAAATTTAGTTTTCTCTCCAAGCTTGGTATTCTGGAGTTGTTTTATGCAAAGGAATACCATGTTGTTACTTCAAGCATCAATGCAGTCATCCTGACTTGGATTTGAATTCCACTAGATCCAGGGATCCTTTAAGTTTAGGGACAGAAAAATAATTGATAAGATGAAATTTAAAGTTGTGCCTCTTGACCACATCTATGTTTTCCATAACATTGTGACTGAAATACTGTCCATTTGTGTATTTGTCTCCCTCTTGTGGCTAAACAATTTTTTAGGCCTTGTATTTTGAAATGGTGGGTTTTATTCTTTAGCTGAGATTACTGAAGTGATTTTTCTATACATACTTGTTTCTCATGGATATCTTTCTCATATGCTTTCAACTGATGTGTACAGCAAACTGTCACAATAGTGGCCATCTTATTTACGTGCCTGGATTTTGACATTCTCTAGAACATAAAATATTGAGTCAAGAGCTTCTGCTTTTCCAAAGAGAATTGTATTTACTTTTAGAATATTCCATGGACACACTTTCATCTGGTCACCCAAAATGCCAGCTAGTAAGCAGAAAGAATAAACGAGGTTCTTCTGTATGTGCTTTGTGAGGAAGGAAGTGCTGAGTTTTGGAAGCATCAAGAGTTTGGTAATTGCACTGTTGGCCAAGGATGGCTGCATTTGTATGGCTCTTAAACAGAGTCAAGTAAGTAGGAGTTTGCTATCTCTGATTTTGTGACACGTTTCTAAATTAAAAGGCCAATAAAGCTGTCAGATCCTCGGGAATGGAGTCACCTAACCTGAGTGAAGAAGGATTTTTAAAAGATTTTTTTCCTGTAGGTTTTCAGTGAAATCAGGCAGAGAGGATGTGATTGCATATCAGACAAAATAATTTTATCTTAAAAATGCTATATCTTGCTGAACAATCCCTAGCCAAAAGACATCTAGGATTTTAGTATGTAGCACTTTAATTTACTCATTCACAGGAAGTCAGTTTTCTCATAGGTGCTGTAACTCCACCTGACAGTTGATCTTCAGCAATTCTATGATATAAATGTCCTCTTTTGTGCCTCACTTCACACCACAATTGCTCGTGGCAGGTCTTTCCTTGGACTTCTAGCATAGACCATGTTATTTGAAGGGTTAGAGATGAATTGGAAAAGTTTTGTCTCTTTCCGGCCATTGGCAGCAAATGGTTTTGAGAGTGTAAAGCCACAACTCCAGATTTTCTGCACTCAGACAGAAACAATTAAAAACCTTTTGGCTGCTACCTGTGATGACTGGGAGAGCCAGGTGAAAGGACTTCCCGCCCCCCCCCGCCCCCAAAGCTGAAAGACTTTTCTATACTGTAAAACCAGTTCCTAGCTTCTACACCTTGAAATTAATACATTTGTCTGGAAAAAAGAAAAGATGTGTCAGTGTGCCTGAGGAGGTTGTCAGCTCAGCATTAAGCCACAGCCATCAGAGGCATGGGCACATCTCACTGAGTCTCCTCTCCAAGTGTGATATTACATATCTTAGCTCTCCTCAGCTGGCTGTGATGCCTGTGTTTTCACTAGTTGTGCAGTCAGGTACTTGAATGCATTGAGATTATACTTAGATCCTAGGCTTTGGAGAGAAAATTGGATCCAGTTCTGGCTGCAGCTGGCTCTTGTGTAAATAAAGAACTGTACCAAACCTCAGAGAACTGAACACCTCCCTGCTTTGCACTGGTAAACTCCTGGCAATGAACTTTCCATTTCATTTAGTGAAACAGCTCATATCTCTGCAGTTATCATGCTCGGCTGCTAGACTACTCTGGTTTTCCCCTCCACTCCACAGTTCCCTTTAAACTGCAGTATTACTCAAGCTCTACAAGGGGAGACAAGACATTTAACAAAAAAAATCTGGTTTTATTTGTCCTCCTATCAAATTCCCTTAAATCAGACTGTGACCAGACACAGAGTGGAAGCACCCCAACCTTTTACAGTACTTGCTCTGTGAGATAGGGAGGAGGCAAACTCCAGCTCTAAATCTTCCTGGTGCCACCCTTGATGACAGAGGGAGAACAGGGTGCCAAAGTCTATTATGTGCTGAAAGGCCCCTGAAGTGTAAAGGGCTTCTGCAAACCCACCATACATTTTCATCTGAAGATTTTTAGGCTTGCACTGCATGGGAAAAAAACTGGTGGAGTATTTGTAGTGTGTATCTGCCATATTTTATAGTAAAGAGCTCTTTCTGAGCAGCTCTCCTTTTTAATTATACCCTAAAATGGTATTAAGTGTTGGCTCCCTTCATGCCAATTGCTGTTTGGTTGTAGTCACTGCAAGAGCTCTTGCTTGTTGGTACATCAATTTTCTTTTCATCGATGCTTTGCTTTTATGTTTGGACGGGAATTTGAAAGCATATAGGCTGAAGCAGAAAATATTGCTGAGGCACACAGAATGATAAATTTCCCTTCTGATACAGGAGAGTCTAAGGAGGAATATATGTTTTGTTCCTTTTAAAAAGTTTTCCTTGCTAGATGATGTTTTGAAGCAGGAGGGGGGGGAACAAATTTTTACTTTTATGTGGTGAGGAGGAGGGTGTATGTGTGGGTTTGTTTTTTCTGCCTCTTAAAGTCTACCTTAAAGTGGATATTTTATTACCTGCTTCTCCTGACTTACGTATATTGGTAATTGAAGGAGAGTGCTGAACTGCTGGCCTAGTGCATTATTTGTGTTTTCTGAGTCTCCAGGTTCTTGAAGGAGGTGATTATCCCAACAGCCGCCTCTTGGGAAATGCAAGGGAAGAGGGGAAATTGCCTAGTTGGGTAGATGGGCTCACCTCTGAAAGGTTATGGAGAGAACGAAATGCTGATGTATAGATACCTTGTAGACCCTTTCTTCCTAGCTTGACACAAAAGGGAGCTTTAAATCGAAAGAAGACTGTGCCACTGCAGAAAATAGTTCACGTGTATTTCTGATCTTCTTTCCAGCCAGCCAGCATTCACTTCTGTAAATCACTTCTTCCGTTTTTTTGATGTGACTCCTTTTCATTCTTTCTACAGATGTGCAAGAGGGAATGTCATTTACTGTAATCAGCTTATCTTGCTTAGCCTTTAAGGATGTTAATTTTGTAATATTCAATCTGAATATTGTACTAGGATCATTCTTATTGGTGACCTTTTGCCTGCTTGACTAACATAGATATCACAAAAGCTGCAGTGCAGCCCTGTAACACAGGGATGATAGCTTCTAATGGGGATTATCCGTAAGCTAATGCATCTCTTGGTGTATTTGGTGTTTCTGAGAGTGTCCTTCACAACATATTCAACAATTTGCAGCCCAGTATTATCTGCTTGTTTTTCAGCTTGAATTATGAACTCCTAATATGCCTTCAATCACAGAAACAACTTGGTTGTGGTTTTTTTTAAAGGTGTGTAATTTAGCAGTTTTTACAACTTTTTGAATCTGGACAGTTATGTTTGTACTGAATTTAAGCAGGCTTGGTATGTGCTCTGTAATAAACTCTGCATCAGGATTTAGATATTTTACTTGCATTAGTCAAGTCTTTGTTATTTTAGTCAACTGTTTGAATTTACACTCATGTTTTTACCCTCTCCTGTCCCACTCAGGTGTGTGCCATGGAGAGAAGCGTGTATCTTCATTTTGTTCAAGTGCTTTGTTCTCTTGCCACCTCCTGTGTGTTTGACTGCACACTACCACACTTTCAGGAGGAGGTATGACCCCACTTACGATGCTTCAACAGCCTGGTAGGCAGAACAGTCTCCTTGGAGTAAGGTGTGGGTTTGGACCCTGGGCTCTGACTTCCCTGGAGAGTGCTTTAGCTACAGGGCTATTGTGTAAGTGGCTCTTTCAGGTGTTTGTGCTCAGGGTGGGAGGAAAGTGATGCCCAAGAGCTTTCGAGGTGGGATGATTTCTCTTCTCCCTGGACCCCTGCTTCACTTAAAGTACACATCTGGGCTTCCTACTGGAGTACAGTTGCAGGCCATTATCAGACTCAGGATAAAGTGAGTGTTTCACTTTGTGCTTTTGTCCTTATCCTTGAGACTTTGCTCCTCAAAATCAAATGACAGTCATATCAAAACTGAGGGCTCAAATATCTGAGAAAAAAAATACAAGGTAAGGAAGGTAAAGGCAAGAAGAGACATGTCTTTTAAAAGGACAGGATATTCCTGTTTATTCAGAGAGAGGCATGCATGTAGTCAATATGTAGAGAAAACAATTTCCATATTATCACAGGGGCAGCCTCTAAAACACAACATTCACGAATAATTACAAAGTTCAATGTCAGCCACAGGGAAAACTTTTTTTGACAAGCCATGCATTTAAACCAATATAGATTAAACTTTTTTCCTTCCTCATGTGCATTCTATAACTGAAGACATTTTAGAAAGGGGGAGCAGGGATGTTTGAAGTATGGTGAACTATAATGCATCGTGGGATTTCAGTAATTTATGGTGAAAACAAATGTGACTGATGGAGTTACACGTCAGCTGTAAGTAAGACCCTAAAGTACCTACTGTAATTTGCTTGGACGCAGCCAGGTACAATGCACCTTGATCACATCTTGATAGCAGGTGGCCAGGAGTGAAGAAAACAGAAAGCTTTTTTTTCTTCCTTTGAACAGCCCTCATCTATTCACAAATTTGTGCCTGGCACAGCTTTTATGTAACTAATTTCAGTATTTATTTCAGTGCAGGTTGATTAACAAGTTTACTGATTTAAAGGGCAGTTTACTGATTTAAAGGGCACACTTGACATTTAGCTGCAAAAATATGAGAAGCATGGTAAGTGCTGGTTGCTTGTTTCCACTAGCCCTCAGAACACTATAGGGATCTTGACTCTTTTGAGTGAAGTCAGTGTTTAGGGGAGACTACTTCCAGCAGAGAATGTTCTCTGGACTCTCAGCTGAGCAGCTGTGTAGGATAAGTTGTTCTGTACATCTAATTCTAATAGAATCAGTGGAGCTGTATATTTTATAGCAGTGTAGGATTTGTCCAATTTGCTATCTGCAGTCACTTCTGCCCATCTTATATAAAAGCAGATTAAACATTTCCCAGAGTCCAGTAGATTGCTGTGAAACAGTACAGTGGGAAAGATGATTTGAGAAAAAAAGGAATCTTATTTTCTCCTATAAACGCCTCTAACTTAAAGGAATACATTTCTACCTATCATAAATGCAAACCCCAATTCTTCTTGACTACTACCTTACCTGTGGCAGTTTTTGAATTAGTTGTAAAAGTTAAAGCTTTCGAGATCTCATCTCTGGTTTCTTGATACAGTTTGCTTAATGTCACCAAGAATTACTGGTGCCTACACAGTGCAATTTGTATTGTAACATTTTTTGCAAATGAATTTAATTGTGAGAAGTGGAAAGGTTTAAGAGAATTTGTTGGCTTATGGTAGAACAGAGAAATATGAAAAGTATTTGATTAGGATTTACAAGGGATTCAGTGTGAAATATCTTCTTTGTATTGATATTTTCCAGGTTTTAAATACTTCTCTAAAGTACGTATGTTGCAGCTGATGTGTGTAATACTGGACCTGGTGCAAGCTTGCATCAACAGAGAAGTTTTTTCTTTTATTGGTTGGCACTTTTTAATGTTTACGCTAGTGTGATTTTTTTTTTTTTGTGGCCAACAGCTGAAAATTTTGGGGAAGAAAAATGCTTTGTCAGGTAATGAATTATTTTGCATTTCTGAAATAAAAAGGATATTTGAAAACCATCATCCCTCTTCTCTCAGCTGTGAACCTCCACACAATACTGGGGTATAGTTAAAGCAGCATCAGTGTTTGAGCCTTCTGCAGCCAGGTGACACCTCGCAGTAGCAGAAGCAGCAGCAATGCCTGCAGACTGCATTGATCCCTGCACTCAATGTGTAACTTCTCTCACTGGACCAGGATGCTGTCCCAGCTTCTGGAGTCCTACATGAACCACAAAGTAGATGAGCTGTGTGAGGAAAAGGGGCTCCTTTATCTTAATAGTTTCCTTTGTGTGTTGTTATTATGGCATTACAATCTGTTTACAATTATAAAGTGTCATTTTTCCTCTATAAGACCCCACTTTATATAGCGTGTAGGGGTGAACGTGCAATATGGTATAATTCAATTTGTAGAAGTAGCTGTAAAACTGGTGTGTCCTGTCTCCAAGTTCTGATATAGAAACCTAAATAATGGTCTCCTGTGCCTTGCTCTGCTTTTTGGATTTTTTTCATGTTGTGTAAAGGTGTTAGCTATAAATCAGCAAGAACTATGGAAGCCAAAAGTGCTCTACTGATTTACAGATAACTGCTTCCCAGGGCAAACTGGAAAGTAAATAGGCCTCCCAGCCTAAATCGTCACCTCCCAGCAAAATTTGACAAGTGTGATAAGCAGTTTCCACATGCTGCAACTCTGTTACTAACTCTACTACCAAAACTGCTTTTCTTGTATACAATTAGTATATACACATAGGCAACTAATATACTGTTTGTGTACCGAAATCAATATATACATGGGAAAAGTTATTCGTGTCACTATAAAATAATTTGCTTAATAGTTGAGTATCTATATTGACAGACAGTTCATACAGGAATGGATTGTATTTCAGGGTGAGGATGCAAGCATTCCAAAAGCTTTCTAACTCTTCTCTCTTTGTTACTTTTAAAATTCTTGTTCATTTGTGATTTAAATCTTTCTGAAATTCTGTTGGACTTACTCTAAATTTTGAATGTGATATATCAGGATTTCAGAGTTTGGTTTAAAAGATTTGAGGGTAAAAAGAGTGATGGACAAGCAACCCTGCAATAGATTTGATGTTTGACCTTTGACTTTTCTGCACTCAAGTATTGTAAAATGTGACATGGAACATTGTCTGTAGGTGTCCAATGGCTCTGACATAAAATGTGACAAAGCTGTAAGTATCCTTATCAGCATACTAGTTTTTTATATACCTACACATTTGTTTATTTGCTGTAACCTCCTTCTGAATTGTCTTCCTTCTGAAGTCATATATATGCTTGGGTTGGATTGTCTTATTTAGTGGTTTCAGATGGCTTCATTTATACTTGTTACTTTGTATTAGCTTTTACTCATTATAAATAATAGCATGCCATTCATTCCATCCCAAAATGTCTCTGCTCTAGAAAGTATTTTACTACAAAGCTACTATGCAAACTAGGAAAGATTATTTTTAATGATGGTGGCATATAAGTGCTGGAACCCAAACTGGTATTTAAGGCACACCAACATATCAACAGATGTGGCTCTAAATGAGTGACTTGGAGCATAAGGCAATACATTGTCAGGAAAGTATCAGTGTCAGGACTGTGATCAGTGATGGGCTTTTAATTAGTGGATATTCAGACAAGCCTGTTGTTATTATTGTGTGTCCAGCTGGATACAGTTTCAGACTATTCCTGCTGGGTCACACCTTTCTTAAGAAGAAATTTAAATGAGTATGCATCTTTTGCTGTTACTCCTTCTAAGGATCTGCCTCGATTGTGTCTTTGCTCAAGTGGAGAGTTTCAAGCACTGTGTATGGAGTGCCCTTGTAGATAAGCAGGGAGGCGGGACCTGGTGTGAGATGTGGGTTTGTGTGGTACATGAACCTGGCTCCCAGGTTTGCGGCTTATCCATACAAAAAGTGCCTGGAAGGTGCTGGAAACCTATGTCAGGATTATTTAACACAGAGAACGACCATAATGAACGCTCAAAAAGCAAGAATGGGATCAAGCCAAATGTAGTGGTATTTGGAAAGTTACACAGTCTAAAATTGTGTGAAGTATCAAATTTTCCATCCTGGTTCTGGGATGATAGGGCTGTGTTGCAGTCCCTTCCATCCATCAATCTTTTTGTCTTTCCTGAAAAGGAAATTTGCACCTAAACTACCCATGACCAGAGGTAAACTTACAATTCAGCCCATGGCCCTGTTATGTGTCTATGGCTCTGTGCATTTGTTCACTGACCACAGCTGGCCAACCCAGTCCAGCTGGGATGCTGCAGTCCCTCTAGCTGGCTGTGATTTAAGTTTCCTAAATATGAAAGTAAAAATACTACAGTAATATCCTCAGAGTACAAAATCTATTACTTTCACAGTAGAAGATCTGGCCCTTCTTAATGTATGTCTCACATCTGTGGCTGTGTCTAGTTGCAACAATTGTATGTTTTATAGAGTGAATTATTTATCCACAGATCGTGTTTTCAATATAAATATTGCTGTTTCCTACTCAGCTCCACTGTTGTTTGTGGTCTACTGTTCTTTGCGACACCACTTGGCCAAAGATGTTTTGTTCACTTTATAGCTTCATGTGGAACAGATGAATGGACCACATCTATGACAAGTCAGTTGGTGTTTTTGTGGGAGCACTAATGTAAAGAGATGCTTTGTACAATAATTGGAAGTAGGAATAACAGACATGAGGCCGTGCCTCCAGCACGGATAGTATTTAGCTTCCTGCTAGGTCAATAGTCTGTGTAAGGGACTTGAGCTGTTCCTTTTTGTCCTATTGTTCTTCCCTTCTGTCA
The DNA here is from genome assembly GCA_013397195.1 of Hylia prasina. Classification (NCBI taxonomy): domain Eukaryota; kingdom Metazoa; phylum Chordata; class Aves; order Passeriformes; family Sylviidae; genus Hylia; species Hylia prasina. The sequence goes on along the minus strand of VYXD01013260.1, from coordinate 996,933 downwards.
TTTCCTCTCATTTAGTCACCGAGTTAATTTAAGGATTAGCTATCAAAGTCGTTTGTGTTTCCCTTCCAGAGTCCTTTCTATTGCATCTCCCATGCTCTACAAATGTAATCTGATGTTGCTCCTTGGTGTGTACTTCCATGTACTCTCTCCCTCTGCGACTTGTCTTTTTATCCTTTCTATACTTAATGCATCTCCAGCATTTGCTTTACCAGGGAAATCCATCTCCACACTCACTTGTACCCTCAGAGGAAAAGGGATAGTGGTCATGCTTGTGTGTCCTTGTAACAGTGACTTCACCTTTCTATTAAATTCTTCCAGGTGCTGAAGATACATTTTATATTGGCAGAAATTTAGTTCTCCTGCCACTGCCTCTCTCAAGAATTCCTCTTTTAAAGTTTAATTATGTTCACATGCCATTGCTGTAGGTGGGTACAGCATGTGTATAGTTTGGCTTCTCCTGCTCTCTCTTCTTTGTTGCGTCTTGGTTTCATTCCACAGCTCCCTCCTGGCTCTTACTTCCACCTCTCCCCTAGGTCATACTTCCTTGTCTCTCCCTCTGGATTTCATTTGTATTCCAGGGTTACCAAAGACAGGAGAAATAACTGCTTAGTGAGGTTAATAATGCCATAAAAAGGACAAATATCCTGGTGTGTAGGAGGAGGGAGGTTATTTAAATCTGCCCTTCTATAGGAAAGGCAGCTGGTATAAGAAGATGCATGTAGCATGTCCGTTCAATCCTGTGTGATGCTGTAGACTTTAGGTTATGCTTAAGCCCATCTCTGCTCCTTTTCTTTTAAAGTGTCTTATTGTCATTGCCAGAACAAATTTCTTAGACCAAACAGCCAGTTTTCAGCTCTGCAATCCTCCTAAACCCCTGCTTAGCTTTTCATAGACAGCATCTCCATAAGATTTCTGCAGTTCTGGCATTGAATCAATACTTTTTATGAGTGCTCCCATTCCAGATGGATCCAATGAAGGAAAATGATTCTTGAGATTTAAGATTATTACTCTTGAATATCAGGTGCTACTTGTACCTGAAGAGAAAGGATTGCTCTTTGTTTTCTCATTTACATATGGTTCATTCTGGGGTAGGTTAGTTTATCTCATGCTAAAACTATTCAGTGGAATCAATGCACAGATTCCAAACATCTGTGTCCCTGACAACAGCACACTGGTGTATCTTCCCTTGGATTGATGGTGTCCTGAGGGCAGGAGAAAATGATGTTTATGGTATAAACTAAACAACAGCCTTTGAAGTGATTGTTCAGAAAGTACTGCAGGAAAAAGAAGAGGGAAGAAGCCCCGAGTGTAGTATATTAAAAGAATCTGGGGTTTTCAGAAAGCACAGTTGCTACCCTGCCCCTTCACTCATCAATAATTACAGTATATTCTTCTCTGCAAGATTAAGTGCCCCCGGTAAAAGAACAGAGTAAATTCACAAATGTAAGCCCACCCTTGTCCTTGCTTTCTGGCTGCCTGCTATGTCAGTGAAGTCAGGGCAACCCTGTGTTAAGAAATACATTGGTAATCCTGAGATCAGGGCCCCATTTTGCATAGCAAGTTTTAACAGGTACTCAACTGGAATATAAAATATGTCAACCTTTGAAATGCCTTGTAAGTCATTACGTAAAAATGCAACATTCTTGTGACGGAAGATGGCGTATTTTGTCTCATGCTGACTTGCTTCACCTGTTGGGTATGTTTTAACTGATTTTTTTTTTCCCCCCCCAAAATATATATATTTGTATGGTGAAATTGGATACACAACAGATCTGGGCTAAATGCATTTGAGCTGTGCCTTATGTGTACTGGTATGTGAGTGTGGCACACGGGCCTTGAGATATCAGAATAAAGCATCTCCCTTCTCTGATTTTAGATGACTTTTATTTTGAAGAAAAGAGATGCATTTTGCATCAATATTTGATTTTTCACAGTGATGTGTCATTATAATTTTCCTTAAAAACAATGTAAGGATGCAGATTTCGGTCTTGGTGGGTTGCTCTGTGAAGAGTTGCTTCCTAATGTCATCCTGTCTTTAATCCGCCAACCCTGACAGGGAAACATCATGTTCCTTTTATCTGTCAGAATGAAATCCTCTTCTCTGAAGAGCTCCTGGATTTCAATTTTAGAAGAAAAGATAAAAGCAAAAACAAAGTGGGGGTAGTAATCCAGACCTTTTCTGGCTAGGATTATCGATTATCCAGTCAAATATTAGATAAGATAGTTTGACTTTTGTCATTGAGATGGCATTGCCAAAGCCATTGGTATCAAAATAATTTCTTTTAAGTGCAGGAACTGTAGTGGATGAAAGAATTCCCTCCAATGATATTCTGCCTCTGGTTATTCTGGACTCTAATTTTCATTTCAGATGTATCACTGTGCTAGCACAGCTGTGTGACAGCATACTTGCATTCCTCAGGAATGATGTGCATCACTTGTTTTGAAAGGGAAAAGCACTTCAGTGCTTTTGAGTGTATTGTAAACATCAGAAAACTGGAACCATTTAATTTCAGTCTTCCAGTACTTCTGGAAAGGTAAATAGTAAAAAAAAATTATAGTGTTCTGTGTTATTTTATGCCAAATTATTATAATTCTGTAATAATGTAGCTCTGTGGATATAAATTCCAAGCATGTTCAATTTGAACATTCTTCCTAAATACCCTTGCAAAGATTATTCTTCTTCACTTTGGAAATATAGTGTCAGCATCTGACAAGGCTCTCTATAAGTAATTGGATTCTGAAATCACTTCAGCTGGTTATTGCACTTGCTGTGTTTGAGGTGGTGTACCTGCTTCAGCTAGCAAAATTTCTCTCCCACCCCTCCCAACTGTTGTTGGTCTTTGTTTTGCAGGAGTGTGGAGGCATACACTCAATGAATTTGTCATGCTTTGTATTTTTATCATCTGCTTAGATTACCATACAAAATCAAGGTTTTACACCATCAACTCATAAACCTTAGGGAGAAGTGATGCTCTAGAAACAGTGGGGTTTGGATGTTTGTAATTGGAAGCAGAATCAGCTCCTTGACTTTTCTATAACTTGCAGTGAGTCCATGTCACAGTTAGTATGGACTTTATGTAGAGATCCAGCATCTGTGCAGGCCCTCTAATGAAAAATTCTTCATAGACTCATACAAGTAGAAGCCAAATTAGACTGACTTGTGCAGTCAAACAAAGATGTGGCTCACATTCTGGTGGGCAACATAGCATGCTTTATTTTGAAGCTGTGAAATCCAGCCTCACATCTGACATTTGTTACTGCTGGGATGAGAACACTCTGTTCAGGACACATGTACAGCCACAGCTCAGGAATACCACATGCATGGTAGGGGTTAGATCCCATTGGGTTTTTAACTCCTCCTACTGAAGAGTGAGTCTCTTTCACTCCTTCTAGTATTTGCAGAAGCTAAGTCCACTCAGCATCTCACTTCAGGCCTTGCATTCCCCTGTGGTGTTGGAAAATGTGAGGGGGATGGAGGTATCAGGTAGTAAATGTCTCATTTACAAGCACTTTTTTTATATCCCAGTCTTATTTCTATTTTACATTGATTCTGCAATAAAAAAACTAAACAGACCCCAAAAACAGAAGCAGCAACCTTTTTCTACATGTTACTCCATTCCCAGTGCAGAGTTTGAACAGTAGAACTGCACTCACAAATGTTGTAAAACTCAATACCTTTTAAGGTGATGTAGAATTGGGAGGATTTTGGTACCTGCTTGTCCCAACTTATGACTATCTTGGATTGAATTTTCTAAGATTTCTTCTTTGGGATTTCAGCCCACACCCCACCATTAAAACATATTGGGTCCAAATAAAATTTTGAAACAGTTAATGTGGAAATAATTGTACTGGGCATCAGAAATCTGATATTTACTTTACTATGATTAGATAGTTTTTTTGAGTTTGCTTATCTTCTGTCAGCTTGGATATAGAAATACTAGAAGAAACTAATGAGTGTATGTTCTATTTTTGTTTATATTGTTTTATGTTGGTGTTAAGCTATTTTTGGTGTTATATGTTTATACAATTATACTTTTTCTGTTGCTATGATCGTTTATGTTCTATTATCATTGCACTTAAAAATATCATAAATTGATATTTTTCCTTATGTTGCTGATTTGTAATTCCTGGAATTAGTGTACTCCTAGCAACTCAGGCTCCATCCATACCTGTTGGGAAGTCTGCCTTTTGCAAAGTGGATCATGTTGAACATCTGTAGGAATTCATACCAGAGACATTCTAGCTGTGCTCCATTTGCCCCTTAGTAATCTTTAATTTTAAAGCATCCTGAAGTCTTTACACTCACTAATGAACTCATGGCACATTATATAAATTGCGAATTATAGTCATTCTGCAGAACTGTCCCTCCTAAATTCTTGATGTGTTTTGTTTCCATAGAAATCTCACTTCAGTCTTTGCAGTGGAGTCTCTCTCCAATGCCACTTCATCTCACTCCAAACAACACTTCATTCTTGTTTAGTCAGATCCTTTAACATCACTTACGTTGCTGGGTAAATCTTAGGAATCACATGGGATGAGAGGCCTGAAAGACAACCAGCTGGTAGCAGGGTACTAAATAGCACTGGTAATGGCAAACAGTGCAGTAGCATTATGGATGTTTTTATTTGTAGTTCTGGGTATGTTCTGGAGACTCCAGATCTTTTCACTGATTTTTGTAGGGTATTCCCTTCACAATAAAAGCTTCTTGCATTGTCACACTTAACTTAAAAGCATTTGGCTGAAAATTTAGTGATGTCTAATAACTGTACAATTAAACTCCTTTTGTACATTAAGATGATTTTTTTAATATAGAGTGTGTTGAAAGGTATGGTGATCATTCTGTTCTTACTCAATTACCTTTATCTTCAGAATCTTTAGTTTGCTTTTTTCAGAGCTTCAAAAGTGGTAGAATAAAATCCATATGCTAGTTAGACTAGATAATTATACTTGCAGAGACCTATTCAGGGTTAGCTGTCTGTACACGACTGAGTCTGCACTGAAGCAGAATCTACACATAATGGTTCACCTAAACAAAAGCACAGTATTACTGGGGAATGTTTAATTCAAATGTAGCAATCCATAGCACATCAAAGCTTGATTTGGACTAAGACTTATAGATGAGACCTTTTGAAGGTAGCTGATACCAAAGAACTTCGAATTTGAAAGATTTCAGAGTTAATTCCAGCATCTGTCTTGAGAGGAGAAGACAGCAGGAGTCATCCAGGGATAGTTGTAGCCAGGTTTATCATATGCTTTGAGTGCTTGGATAGGTGAACTTGAGGGAAAAATGTGCTACTCGCACTGTCTCTGAAGTGTGCCAACGTGCATCTAGTGTACAGCAGCTAAGTACTCATATTACATTTCTGCAGTTCCTATGGCAGAGAAGCCTGAGGCAGGGTCTGGTCAGGGTTTAGTAGAGATAAAGGAAGGCAAAAAAATTGCATGCGCAGGCTGCACACATGAGAAGCCATAAGTAAACTTAGAGCTATATGTCTTTTAAGCACTTTGATGGAAGATTTTAGATTTCCCAGATATTTAACGTCTGCTAAGGTAAGTCAAAGGAGGTTTACAAGACAAAGAACCTACCCTGTTATGCACAGTGGAGTAGGAAGCCAGGTATGTGAAGTCTTTCTGGCCACTGAGGGGATTAAAAAGACAATTTGTGTGTTGGTTGCAAACCAAATACCCTAGGGTCCACCAATAGCTGATAGTACATGTGACCTTGTCCAAGGTTCACTATGAACTTTCCTGCCATAAATATTTTTTGGGTGATTTATACACTCAAATAACTCCAAGGCACGTCCCAACTCCCTGGGCCTTAGGTGAACAGTTGAGCACAGAGATGATGCTTTGTACCATTTCCAGTGCTGGCTGGGTACTGCTGTACTGCACTACAGTAGTGCAAGCCAGAGGCAAGCCAGCTCTACTCAGGGGGAGCTCTGTGGTTCATAATCAGCAGTGGCAGTGGGTTTGGATTCCCTGTAATATCATCAGGCGTTTTCAGGTTTGGTTTGGGTGGTTTGTTGGGTTTGTTTGTGGCTTTGTTTTTGGTTTTTGGTTTTTTATTTTGGGGGGGAGGGGGAGGGGAGTGTGTGTTTGTTTTGGTTTTGGAGTTTTATTTTGGGTAGGCATTGGAGTTTTTGTTAGTTTTTTACAGTTCAGTTTTGCTCATCTTTTATATTCTGGCTACTCCTCGCATTCCTTTGGAAAAACTAGCGTTGTCTAAACAGCTGTTGACTAGGGGGAAAAGTTATCTTTCACTTTAGGAACTCTTCATGCATCAGAATTGGTCATCACAATTCAGGTTCTTTCTGCTGTTCCTTTGTGCTGGAAGATGCCAGAGAACAAAGGGCTGTCCAGAGAGTGTGTCCTGTCTTGGGCAATTAATCAAGGGTCCCTGAATAAAGTCTTCCACGTCCACACTTAGTTGCTTCTTCTGAAAGCATCTGAGAGTGGTTGGTTTATTAGATTTTTTGGTTTGGTTTTGTTGGTTTGTTTTGGGATTTTTATTTATTTATTTATTTATTTTTTTAATCATTCAAAGCACAAATTCTAAGTGGCTGAATTTTTGCCTTTGCAGTCTGGGAGAGTTATACCAGGGCAAAACATCTTTTTTTGCCAAGGCAGAACTAGAAAGCTCATCTCAGTCACAATATCTAACAGGTTACGTTTGTATGGTTCTTTTTTCTTATGCATTCTATCCCTTTCTAAACCTGTGTTACCAAAAGAGAAGCAAGGGTGTAGATGAATTTAGTCTTCCCAGCTTTGACAGACATTTTACAAACAATAGATGAAGACTCTGTGTTTGCTGCTATTTAGGACTTCTCGAGCACCTTTGAATTTGCTGTCCCTGCTCGTGCGTGCCCATTTGTCCCAGTCAGTATTCATACATCATTTCCTGTCACATGCTCTCTTGGGCTTCTCTAACCAGTCCACCAGGGCTTTCATCTTTCTTTTAAAATGTGATCTGGTACTGGCTTAACACAACAATGAAGAGATTTTAAGGGTAACATGATTTGCAACTGCACTTCTGTGAAGTCTCTAGAGTGGCTTCTAAAAACCAGTCAAAAAACATGTCCATTTTCTCACTTCAATAGTCGCTTTAAATAGGATCAACTTCCATGAAACTATTTCAGTGGTAAGTTGGCCCCACACTAACTTGTGTGGGTGCCTTATCGGTTTAGGGAAATGAGCGTTTTCCCTCCACAGGATCCTGTGAGACCAGTATCCAGCAGTCAAGTATGGGTAGAGCTTGAAAGGAACAATTTGTCTTTGGTTGACCTGCCATGCAAGAGATTGTCAGGGAGAAGAACTTGTCTAGCACAAATTATGCCCTTTTCAGCATCAAAAATTTTTCTGACCAGCTGAAAGAGACCTCCATAAAAATGGCATAATAATTCCCTGTAAAAAAATTACTCTAGATGTTTAATTCAAAATACATTGTAATTTCTGCAATATTTTATTATTTTAAAATATTGTGTAAATATCTTGAAGAGCTGTTTATTCACTGAAATCCATCTTGTCTGTTCATGGGGATTTCCCCCCGTATTTGATAAGGTTTCTGTAAGAACAATAAATGGAAACTAAGTGAAAAGTGAAAACTAATGGCTAGTAAAGGTACTTACTTTTTTGCCTATGGGTTTCACTGTTCATGTGAAGAGCACCCATTTTTACACAGTCTTGTTGATATCATATTTGCAAGCCCGTGGGTGCTGGAAAAAAACTCATCTGTACAAATACAGCACCCTGTCTTGCAGTTCCTGACAAAAACACCCACTGAAAAGACAGTTGCCAGTTGTATATGTGGGTCAGACTTCAGTCAACATCAAGCCCTAGGATAATACAACATTATCTTTATCTGAGACTTTTCTAGACTGGTGCTATTTTATTACAGGAATTTCCTTCACAGCTTGGCCAGCTGAAGATGGTTAGTAATACCTGTGCTATTATATTCCAATGCAGACTTCTTTAGATAGTAGACACCCTAGAGATTTAATGCATTCATTTCATCAAACATGATAATTTACGTTATGTGTTTTAATAACAACATCTTTTCATTGTTGTAATTCTTGTGATAGAAATTATGAAAAGCCTTAGGTGGTTGCTTTGTGCCTTTTCACTCCAGGTGCAAGGCTGTATATTTTAATAGGAAGCCTCAAGACCATTTTTCTGGTCTATTTTTTTCTGTACTTCCAACACTTCATCTGTGCTGCATGCACTGCTGACCCACTTGAAGGTTTCAATAGTGATCTCTCATCAATCACTAAAAGAAACAAGATTACCAGGTCTAAAATTCAGAGTAAATCTTGTCAAAAACATTTAATCTTATCTGGCAATCTCTGCATTTTAGAGTGCTGCTTTGAAACAATGTGTTGAGAAGAATGCAAGGCAATTTCTGAAAAGTAGCTACTATAAAATATATTGGGATCATATTGGTTCAGGGTACTGAATGAGTAGTGGAGGTGAAATAGGAAAAGAATATCAGTATTTTAAGTGTGTGGCTGTTAAGAAGGGGCAGGTGTATGTGCCTGTGTTCAAGCCTGTATCTTGCTCTGTGTTGTCCTGTGAGGCTTTGTCACCCACAAATAATGTCAGTGATGGATGCAGTGCTGTGGTCACAGCTGCCTCATTTCCTAACTCCCCTTTTCCTTCATCTCTCTCCAGACTTATCTGCATCTAGAACAGGTGCTAGAATAGATCTTTAGAATAGATCTGCATCTACCCCTCACAAACATTTCAAAGGTGACTGAAATGGTTCACCAGTCTGTTTTCTTACAGAAACTTTCTATGTCTGAATAAATTGCTGCATAATAATTTCAAGCAATAACAGCTGCAGTCCAGGGATCAAAATTTGTGTTGTGAACTCCAGCATAATTTCCCAATGCCTTCAGACTAAGCAAATAGTGCTGTAATTGCTTTACAGAATAAACTGAAATAGAGGTAATTGAAGCAGTTTGCTTGGGGTTATCATGAAAAGAGCTTGTGGGCATGGGCAGAAATTTGCCATATTTCCCTTTTCTTAGGCACATATTGTGACTGCAAAGTTGCAAATTAAGGATATTCCCACCTGGCCTGATACATGTGACTGAGACTTAAATCTAATTTTCTCATTCTCTTGAACAAGTGGATGTCATAGAAGATTAAACGTGGATGCAAAGTCTTGATGCTGGCTATTGAAATTATTTGATAAAATCATCTATTTCAGTGGCAGGATGTAAGTGGCCTCTCCACACTCAAAATGACCCAAGTCTGGCTGGAATGCATTCCCTTGTCTCAAGGATGTTACCTTCTGGCTGGGGCTATGCCTCTGAGCCTGTTTCTGTCAGGTGCCAACCTTTGCTAGCTATGAACTCATTGTGATTTCTCCTCCCCATCTGCATCTCAGCTGTGCCCGTCCCTTGCTTCTTCCACTTCGATCCAGTTGGTTCTTTGACTCTCATTCTGTCTTTCCATTTATTTCCTCCCTGTGAACCTTCCCTCCTCCTAACTGCACATTCACACAGGAAAAGAAAACCATAAATCTATTGCGATATTTGAGGTCAGTGTATACTTTATGTTGGAGAAATTTCCAAAAGTGCCTCTTCCTGTCTCCTTTTTCATCTCTATAATCAGTAGTTGGTAGAATCTGATGCAATGGTCATAATAGATAATATCTTCTATTATCCTTTGTTTCAAAGAAAAAAATTGGGTTGTTAACCTATGAAAAGTAACATTAAAGTTGTCTCAATCTTTTCTAGATATATCACTAAAGTGAGTTCTAACGAATTGATGTATTTCAAATAATTTCAGGCAGCTGGAAAAACTATATTTATTTGAAAACAGTGAAGGGTTTTATTTCTTTTCTTGTGCGTTCCCTGAAAGTTCCAGTTTTTAAACACCAACTTCAATTACCTTGTAGTACATCTAGCCTTGAATATAAGTCGAAGTCAGTGATACTAAATTTCAAATGTAAGATGTGCTTAATCAGCATCTAAAAATGCATGGTACTTTGTGTGAAACCCCAACTCAGTCCCTGAAGAGAAACATCTCCACTTTTTTTGTAAGTGGACTCCAATTTCATTCTTTCACTGGGGAAGTGAAATAGATGTGATTGCTTTACCTCTGATTATTTGTAAACAGAGACTCAGGATGCAAAACTGTAGATTGGAAGAACCCTACATTTAATTATTTGAAGCCATTTGATCTTTATCTCTTGGATCTATGCGAAATTAATTTTTTCTTCTCCTACTCTGTGAGTGTAACATAGCATTGCAACCTAAAGTTTAGCTGCTTTGTTCCTTTTTACTTCATAACCTTTTATAAGGATTTGCAAATTAAATTTGGTGATTAAAACAGACAAGTTTCTTTAACACAAATTATAGCCTATCCTAGAATGCATGATCTGTTTCATGGCCATTACTGTGACTAAGTGGGTTGTGTGGCAGGAGACTCAAGACTCTAGCTTAATAAATCATTGCCCGCTTGGTCAGTTTTAGGCATGACAGAACAAAAGCATAATATAATTTCTTGTTCAACTAAAGGATTATCAAGAAAGATTTGTGAGTTGTGTGCAGCCCCCTAACCTTCTGGGAAAGAAGGTATTCTAAGACTCTCTTATCTTCCCATGAATAAATAAAACAGCCTTGCCAATTAAAAATCCTTTATTGATAACCTGCAGATTTATTTTGTGCTATAGCTAGAACGTGGGTGCCACAAGACAAAGCTGAATACCATTGTGTAGATCTCCCAGAGTGAGGCAGGCAATGGGTCAAAGAGCCTGTGCTTGCTTGCTTTGCAAATGGAAGGTTTTGGAAACTGTGCACAACTTCCCAATCTGGATGGCCCTGCCATAGACTGTGAAACCATCTTAGTAAGAAAGCAAATCAACAACTTACAGAAGCTCTAAGAGACATTCAGCTGAGTGATCTAGCATTTCAAAAATGCAAAATATATACGCACAGTTCAGTGGGAATTTCTTTAGAAGCTAAATTAGGATCTTGAATGCATCCAGGGGAATGAGGATGGTTTAATCATAGATGAATGAAGTATAACTTATTTAAATGTCACTCCAGGTCTTTGTTTCTAATTGCACCATATGGTATCACCTAATAAGAGCCAAGTGCGGATGCCAGTTACATCACAGTATGATATATTATAAAGCAATCAAATTTGAAGTGAAGATTTATGATGGAGCTCTTCTTTGTTAAAATCAAGCAAACAAAAAAGCCATCTGATGTATTGCAGTCATTGAATATGCCTCTGTCTTAAAGCTCCTGTCCCAAAGATATTCCTTGGTGTGCATCCTCCATCCCTAGGAAGTCTCATATGGGGTTAAAAGCTGAGGGAAGGGTTCCAGAGGTTAGGCTTACCTTTGTGCTGTCACCAAAATTCTTTGCTCAGGAAGAGCAAAGTGGCAATGTCCTGAATGAACTGAGGGGCTGTACCCTGCTGGTGCAGCTGACGGAGCTGGAGTGCCTGATATCCTGATGCTTTTAGTAAGTGCATTTAGGAGCCCCATTTTGGGATTATCATCCATTTTTTCTCCCCTACCCAGATGTCTATTGCTACATGTTAAGGTGGTGGAAAAGACCATTTACTAATTTAATTTTAAACCCTGTGTAACCCTAGGCAGAGAGTCCTGTTTTGAGCACTAGGTTTGAACATATGACTGAACATTTTTGAGGAGATACTTAATTACAAAAACCCAAAAGGTGATGAAGAATCCTTTGCCTACTTTCATGTCTGGATAGTACTATGTGGTTCTAGAAAACTTAGACAAACTTGAAAATTAAATTGGGTGCCAGCAAGCTTCCTTAGCCTGCCTGTGTATGCGTCATCATTAAAAATGAATAACTCGATCAGTAAGGTAATGGTTTTTTTCCTACATTGTATTCTCATTGTTTACATCCAGAATTCACAGCTGTATTCCAGTCAGTCACAGTAACTCCTCAGAAGCTGCAAAACTGTCATTTCTTTCCCTACTTTGTTACAGGCCAGATGGTGAAATTCCTATTGTTTTTATTTTACTTTTTTCCTTTAAGTGAGGAAAGATCAGCATATCTCTCTGTTTATTTCTTTTTTAATACCTCCAAATGATTACAAAAACCTTTAGAAGTACCACAAATAATGATAAAATATTGGCACTTGTTCCTGTGTTCAAAGAGAAGGCATTATTGTTGATGGTAATTGGCTTGAGATGGTATAAAACTCAAAATGCTGTGGTAACGCTCTTGGTTTGAAAAATAACTACTTGGAGAAAATTTCCAATAAGTTTGAATTTGAGTGATCTATTCAGCCAATTGAAGAATTGCTCTTTAGAAAAGCTAATCTGATATTATTTGAAACAATTTATCATTCAATATCAGAGCAATATCCTGCTGGAACACCAGGAGGACATCAGCATTCATCTGCAAACAGGATTCAAACAGTAATTTCTGCCGTTGTCAGTTAGGGAAGCTTTAAAATAACAGTCACCAGGAATAATTTGCAGGTGAGGAAATTGCAACACATGTGCTTTCTGACTGTAATTTGACCTGTGTGCAAGCGTGTAAATCGCCTGTTATTCCCAAACTGAATAATCCTTGGATAAAACCAAAGCCATCAGGAGGAAATAATAGTCAGAAGTATGTAGCACTGACAGTACACAGAGCTCGCTCCTCTTCTCTGGTTTTTGTTGCAGGGCTTGCTGAGCGAGGGGTGAAACAAAACAGTTCCATGAGAGTGTGTGAATCTTCAAGTACAACAGAATGATCTGTCCAGTCTAAAAATACAGGGAAAGATGAAACAGGAAGAAGATTAGGGTGGATGTACAGGGTCTGAGACAACACAGCAACAATGCTTTTTTCCTGCTGAAGAGAAGTGTATGGGTTTGATCAGATGGGTTAAGCTCTAAAATGAAGGATTCCTAGTTCCTCCTCACATCTGCCTTTGGAGACTGGGATATTCACAAAGTATTTTGTTACAAAAGTAAAGCAGTGCCCTGGCAAACTCATGCCATACGTGACATGAAACAGATCCTCCCAAGTGGAACACAGCATACATTTTCCTTTCAGATTTACCCCCAAAGAATTTTCATTGTTCCTAATAATTTAATCCAGGTTCCATCCTCTCTCTGCATGTTATTTACAGCAGTAGTTCAATGTACAAAAAGATTTGTCTACTTTCTTTTGCTGTTAAAAAATTTCAGGGAAATGATTGGAGAAAGTTAAGCATAATTATTCAGATTTTGGTCTGCCTCCTGGGACTGCCCTCCCTGGGAAAATTCTCATTTTCTGTTAAGAGATTCTGCTGTTCTGCTTTTGTTGCCTGGCCTGTCCAGGCTTCTGGTAGACAGTGGAGAGACCAAAATTTTTCCAGAGGGGAAAGTCAAGGCAACTTTATGACATACCTCTTGTAAATGGCCCTCTCCAGAGACTGGTCTCTTCCATTTATTATAGGTGACATATAAAACTTGTGTTGAAGCAGCAGTGCTGTATCCCAGGGAAATTTTTGCATAGTCAATGCAGTTTTAGGTTTACACTCTTGCAAGTTGATTTAGCTGCATCTTGCCAGCTCTAGCTGGGGTTATTTCTGGGAATGAGAGTACGTAGTCCAAAAAACCACACAGAGTTCTGTCAAGTAGGGTTGCCTGTTGGAAATCTCTTATTAGGCTGTGAGGTGATGAGTGTTTGAAAAAGTCCCTGTGGCCTATTGCAGTGAGGAACCCCTGGAACAGTTCTATCTCATGAGAAGTTGTTGATCTGCAGTTAGAAGTGTTAGGTCTATATTTCTGTGGGGCTGTAGTGGATGAAAGGAGGCCTGCTGCCTGAAGAAGGTCCTGGTTAAAGGACATATACTTGACAGCTGAGCTGTACCTAATAATCCTGCTGAAGGCACTAAGAGAGAAAGGCCTTAGGATGTGGTCTAAGGTAAGAAGATACATTATTAGTGTTGATAGTTTTTAATGAGAAGGGAGCTGCCTGTTTCGTGATAGCAGATTCTGATTAAATTACTCATATCTGATTTTTCCGGCAACTGGAAGACATGTCTGAGTATCACTGCAATCATGCTGTCTCCCAAGCTATAATGATTCCACAGTGGACAGAACCCTGGCTTGTGGTTACCTCAGCAGATTCCTGGCTTTGCTGCTGAAATAGGTTAGGGCCACTTGTGCCCATGTGGGCTCCTGCCTGCCCATGCAGCCTCCTGTGGAAGTTGCATTTTTAAGATGCCTGGATGCTGTGCCTGCTGTATCCAGCTAGAAAAACAGAGTCCTTGTGCCTGTGACACCTGTATAACGAGCATTGTTCTGACTGACTGGCTTCTCCCTTCCAGTTCCTTTCAAGCATCTCTGGTAAAGTAATTTTCCTCTCATCACCCTGCTACTGTCACACCCACACCCTAATTGGAGCACCTTCCCATCAACTATCATGTCACCCTTATTACCACAGCAATTCTCCATCTAGACTCTCAATGCTTTCCACACAGCCCATTCCCCATGCCCTGCTCTGTCCTCTCTTTCCCTCTAAATCTCCTATCTTGTGCATAACTTGAAATTTTCTGTTCTTCCGTCACCAAAATTGAAGCAACCTCATATACCATTTTAAGATACAGGCAACAAATTCCTCAAGAGAAGGAGATAATTTGTATACTTTGGGAAAGTCCATGAGCTTTGGGTTAGTCTGGGAAGTTTTACTAACAAGAATAAATGTGTCAGTGGAATCTCATTGAGTAGCTCCCCTCAAAATTCATATTTTCTGCTATGTGTATACTTGCTAAGTTTCTGCTGTTTGCAGCCACCACAAACTAAAATTAATAATGCTTGGTTTTCTAAAGGAAATTCTTTTTTTGTTTCCAGATTTAAAGCAGTATTTTAAAATCTATTGGTAGAAACTTAGTTCTTAGGAAAAGAGAACATGACAATGATGCTTAAAGTACCTTTCTGATAGATAAGAATGGATTTTTTTTTTTCTTGGCACATACTACTCTGAATTATTCCTATTTCACCTATTTCTCTTCCAGATTATTTTAGTTTTAAAATTGCACACCAGTCCTTTCTCTACACATCACCCAACTAGAACATTTTAATTGACTATGGCATGCTTGTCATTAGAACTGAAAGTGTGCTGAGTTCCGTGTCTCCGCGTTACCATAAATTGTTTGAGACCTCTTTGCAAGACTTGTTAAAATTGTTTTGAGGGATGTTTCCCACTGTTTGGTCTGGTTTTGGTCAGTGTCTCAGTCCTGGATAAGTACATTTCATTTTCTCTACACAGATGTTTTATCTGTCACATATAATGCCAATCAGATTAGGTAATTCCAGGTGATCTTGTCAGTTTTTTTCTATATAAGTCTTTGCAGGACAGGCAACCAGTATGGATGTAGTGCAGGAAATTCATTTGTCTTCTGTTCATTGTCATACTTGGCTGTGACAGAAAATCATTTCTCACAATACCATATGTGCTAGACCCATTATCCTGCTCTATGCTATACCACATATATTTTATGTCAACTGATGCTTGGTTTTCACATTTTAGATTAAGAGGACTGACTCCATAACATGTTCTGAAGGTGTTTATCAAATTCCCAACTCCTGTCACACTATGTCCTAAAGAAATTAAAATACACACTGCTGGTGTGCAGTCTAAGGCTGGGAATTACTATTTAAAACAGTTATTCTAACAGTAGTTTGTTCATTTTAGGAGGAAAAGGAAGTCTGTAAAGTATGAAACAAGTTCTTCCTCTCTTATAGTATTACGTGGGCTGGGCCTAATTCTTTGGAAAGAATGTTAGGAAGAGAGAGAGCGCCTGCAGTTTGCATTGACTTGAATTGCACATAGGCTAGATGTTTGAAGGCAGGTCTTGACACACTACCTGTAGAAATGACAGTAAGATTATCTTAGGTGTTAGCTTTCACAGTCTGTCACAATTTTTTAAGTGACATTCAGCCAGCTCGGGTTTGTGCACAGGCGTTAATCTCATGGGGTGACTCTTCTGTGAATAGATATTCTGACTGATCCTGTGATTCAATGAGAGTCACAGAACGAGGCCCACAGAGAGAAATGTTTTCAGCTTCTAATGGTTATCCTTATACCATGTGTCTCTTTGTTGCTGGGGTGGCTTTTGACCTTCAGATCGTGTGTTAAAAAACCCACTTGGTTCCTGAGTACTGCTTAGGGCACAGGTATCTAGAGTTCCTACTTGAATTTTGCTGTTGCAATGGGAATTATGGATAATTAAATTGGGGAGAGGAATCTTAGCCTCAGTATGGTTTCTATTCATGATTTCTAACATTTGCACTGAATGAACTACATGTCTCTGAACGATGAGCTTGCTTCACTTTAGCATAGTCCTATGATGTCACCCGAGCAGGAGAGCAGAGTTTAAGTGTCCTGTCAGCCTGCAAGTTTGCAGAGGTGATCTGGGTATCCTTGAGTATCTTAGGAAACCATATTTTTCTGTTCTTTGCTCAGACCTGAAGCATTTCTGTTTAGGGTGATCACTCCATTTTGTGCCAGAATGTAGAATTCTGACTGCTGAGGTTTATGTCAATCAGGACTGATTGCTTAAAGCCAGGAATAAATCCAAGAATTTATCCATATGCAAGGAGCCTCTCTGCATGGTCTGCTCAGCCCTAGTAAATTGATTAACTTTTCAAAGCTTTTTTGCAAGAAAGATCAGCTGCTTCTCCTTTCCTCCTCCTTCAAAAATAATGTTCTGTACATCTTGAAAAGCTGTCATGCATAATGGAGACCCTCGGTGCATGCCATCAGTGCTGGGTGAATTTATGGCAGGGAGAAGAAAAATTCTAAGAGCTGTTGTAGACAGAATGGGCTAATTTATCTATTTATTTGTTTATTTTTTTGTTAGAGGAAGCATTCTAACAATTGATTTTGCAAGACCCGCCAGCCCTACTGGGAAATATGAGTTTTATTAGCCAATGGGGGAAGATAGCAGTCATTTTAGCAAACTGATCAGGGCACATCTGTAGTAAATGGTACCATAGCAAATGGTATGGATTACAGGAGACCTTGTGACTGGATATTGCTTAGCAACTACATGTGTTTGGATCACAGGCCTGGTGAGGTAATTGATGCTGGGGATGAATAGGTAGCATCTGACCACATAACACACACCACGTTCAAAACAACTAACCCTTCCACTACCTTCTGGCAGCACCCTTAGCTTGCTCTATTCTTATCTTTATAAAGCACTGTTAAGGATGAGAAATGTAACCTTTTCATAATTTGGAGGTTGTTGAAGTTCCTTCTTCTACAAAAGTTTGTTCAGATGTAACTTCTGTTCTCTGGCTAAAATTACACTGGGCATGTCACAGTTAAGAGTCAATGTTGCTGTAGAAATTTTGACTTTTTCCTTTAATATAACACCCACTTCATTTGAGTTCCTTTTCAAACTAATAATCAGACCTACCCATGTCACAAAGATGGTATGCTTGGAATAGAGAGGCATATTTGTGGTAAGTGTTTTCTCATGATATATTTTTTCTGTGGTTTGAAAATTATATGAATGTGTCAGTACATTCTTATCTAAAGTTGAAAAACTATGTTACTTTACATTATGTCGAAGTCCCAAAGGACTTGACAAAGACTTTGTTCAGTGCTTTGTTGAAGACTATTGTAAGGATATAGCCCCATCCCCAGAACTGAGCATTATGTATGTTTGCAGTGACTTGCCCAAACACTGTGTGAATCTGCTTTTGTCCCAAGATCAAGATGTGTATGGTTTGTTCTTAAAAAGCAAACAAATAATGTGAAATATACCTGATCCCCTCACCAGTTTCTGTTCTTTTAAAAGCTTCTTGTATTTTCCTTGCTCTTGGCAAAAAAGTGAAAATACATTTTTAAAAACAAAATTGCAACCTTTCATCCGTAACTAAGAGAAGTGTGATGTTACATAGTTTATCATCTCTATTAATATGCCTAATTTATGTGTTTAGGAAGTGTGATGGGCATTCTCAGTGTCCTCTGCTTTGGAGCATTCTGTGTGCCTCAAGGCTGAGGTACTTCAGTGTGAAGGTTATGACTTTCTCAAGCACTGATTTCACTTGCAAATCAAATACAGTCCTAATTAATAAATAGGTCTTTCAGAACAGACAAACAAATGTATGTTGTGGTCTGGCAGAGATTTTGAATTTGAATACCCTTCCCTTCCCCTCTACCCCTTTGCTAGGAAATTGTTGAAAAGTGATTTTAACTGCCTAAAAATGTTATTATTAAGCCAAATTTTTACAGCTGCACCTGCCCTCATGCACAAAACTACACAAACATGGTTCTGAGATGGTAAAGTGATAATTTCTTTGTCTCACAAATACAAAAAACAGCTTTAAGAGAGATGCTGCTCAGGCCATGCTTTGTAAAGGGATTCTTATTTAAATTGTAAGAAGAAAATTGTAAACGAAATATAATCATGAAAAGTTGCAAAAACTAACAGCTCACGATGACATATATGCGAACAAAGTGCTGAAATGAGAACTCAGAGACCTGCTCACTGTGTTCCGAGTCAGGGCCAGACTCTGCCTGTTTTAACTGAGGAAAGTGTCACTGTCTTCAGTACACTTAATTAACGTTCTTGGTCTGTGATGGTCACGTTTAAAATCTGATTTATGAAACAAAGCAAATGTGTGTGTGAGTTTGTGTGAGAAGCATCTGGAGTAGAAACTGCGCCTAAATCTGAAATGTGAGTTGTTCAAGAGCTGTTTGTTGGCCTTCAAATCTCATCTGCAAAAGCTTGTCCTTAGGAGCAGTAAATAACATCTGTTCTCCTCCTTTCCATCAAGGGCAGCCCGAGAGCATTTTGTAAGGAACTTTCCGTGGTCCTTCAGAGTTCAACAGCCTTGTCCTTGTCAATAGATGTTCCGGGGAGGAGTTAGAAGGTTATAGATTTTCCCATAATATAGACTTGTTTGTCTTGCTAATTGAAGAATATTGCTGCGGTTTACTCAGGAGGTCTGCATGAAAATATTGGACCAAAAGTCCTGAATGCTTGGGATGAAATTAGCATGAAGCCAATGACTTCAGGACTTGTTGGCTGCTTTACGGTTGCATTGAGTTGCTTGGTGTGTCTCTGCTTATCTCTGTTTCCTAGTTTGTGTTTATTCCTTTACTGGCTCTTTACCATCTTTTGTCACAGGAAATGGTGCATGTGCATTCAAATAATAGTGTAACATAAAATGTGTCTCTAAGAAATACATATTTTTATATGCTACATATAAATGATGCATTAAAGATGCAGGCATCATCCCAGCCTAGGTCTTTCCAAATAATCCAGTGTTTGGATTGGTGTGGAGTGGTTGGGAGGGTTGTGTGTTTTTAAATAAAACAAACCATTAAATTGTGAGTCTGACAGAAAGCATTGTGCTGGAGACTGGTACTAGTCATATCAGCCTCTTGGCTGATGGATATGTTCCTCATTGGGAGGCCTTCTCTCTAGATGTTGTTCATAACATGATAGTAGCACCACACTTTAACTTGAATTATTTAAAAACAAATTTAAGAGATTAATTTAAATTAATCTTTTCCAGAACACCTTCTTGAAGAATCAATTGATTTGTGGAAAGGGAGACAGCCAGAGACAGCACTGAAACTATGCTTTTGATCTGAATACCCACCTAATGCAAAGGTCAGACACAGACTGCATCTGGCTGCCATCTTTTGAACGAACAATTTCAATCCTGTTCCATGTCCCCATACACTCCTGCAGGGAAAATACAGAGTTAGGTTTAAGTCTGAAATTATTATCTTCTTCAAATACATTAGGTAACACATTCTGCTAACTGCACCTAATATGTAACAGTGGTGTCAGAAAATGAAAGGAAAGGAGACAACAGTTCATTCACTGTGGGGTTTTGTTTGTTTGATCAATGGCAGCTTGTACAGGTGCTGTGTTAGCAATAATTTTCAATCTGATTGAATAATTGGGAAAGGAATACTTTGCCCCATTCACTCAAAGTCCATTAGCAGTAAGGGGAGGCTAGCTGCTCCTCCACAAAACATGCAGGTGGTGCTCATGTTTTGACTGCTATAAATTGGACAAGTGAGGATGGGGTTTCAGGAATTCAGCGGTGTGATGGAACAGGCAAAACAATAAGAATAAATATGTGGGAACATCCTTCTCTTTTTTTTTTGACTGAGGAATACATGAAGCGTCTACCTAGTATGATGTCAATTGAGATGAAAGCTTCCAAATGGCATCTCCAGTGGCAGGCTGGTTTAAAGGAAAGTGTACAAGGAAATAGCAGAGGCATTGAAAGGATGATGATTTCTGAGGCTCCTTGGTAGAAGATGGAATGGCAGGAGGACAAGGCCATTCCACCAAGTGGCCTAAGTGACAAACTGTTTGGATTGTCACAAACCCATTTGGCTGTCACCAGTACTGAAGAGACAATAAAAATCCATTGATGGTAATATTGTCAAATGATCAGAAATGCTGCTTGATGTTGAGATGGCTGACCTATTCTGGGCCTTGCTTTAATCCAAGCCTGCCAGACTCACAGATGAAATGCTCAAGTGCACATTCACTGGGCTATCACCACCAACAGGCTCTCTCAGAACACCAGTTCCATTGGTAGGACCTAAAACTGAAGCTGGTGGAGTAGAACAGAGCACATACTCTTCTAGGATATGTTAGAAAACACCACAATGCTTAGCCTTTCCTCATTTCTGAAAAGTGAGCTTGTAATTCCAAGCCTCATATGTTCAAGGCTCTAAATTTTAAATGCAAGTTTACCAAGGTCAGGGTCTGGGAAGATATATTCTAAATTGCAAAGAGGAATGGGAAGTCAGAAGACAGAGGCTCCTCTGAACTCCCTGTTGGCAAGCTTTATTTACTCTCTGTTGAGGGTGCTGGCTTTAGGCACCCATTTTTTGGGTGCCTTTATCCACATTCCATGAGCAGGCATTATAACAAATATTAGAATGCAAGCATCCTCCATGGGCAAATCTGGCTTGCTGAGTACTTGAGAATTCATTTTCCCTTCCAACATAAACAGAGGGAGCTTTACTCCTTTCAGTTGTGATTTTTACCTCATAACATCCTTAGTGCAGTAGAAAACAGGTGACCTGGTTGTAAATTAAGGTCAGAATTGCCGCGTGTGTACACATGGTTTCTACCATCAGATAAATACACAGATAAACATGTGGTAGCTATTTTAATCAATCATATCCTGGGAGCTTTGCCCGCTGTGTTCCCAAGAACAGGGTGCACGATGTAGCACTCTAAAGAAATTCCACACATTGCAGCAAGTGACCCTTTACCAAAACCAGGGCTGAGAAAAACTGTCATTTCCTTATTGGAATCACATGTCATCACCTTGCCAGCTGCATTCTTGAATGCTCCTCAGCTCTTTTTTTGTACTGGCTTCCCACAAACACTGCACATAGTGTGACTCACAGCATCCTTCTATGTCAAACAATTCTCCAAAAAGGCTGTGCTGGAGTCATTTGATGCCGTGTTTGCTAGTGCCCTGGAGGCCTCCAGGCAATCCCCAAGTCAGCTGAGTTCATGTTACCAGAGATAAGTAGTTGGCACTCAGACTGCATGCCTGCACAATTTTGACTTCTTTTCAGTCATTAAGTAATTTCCCAATTTATGTGGAAATCACATATTGTTCACCAGATATAGGAAATGGGTCATATTGCAGTCAATGTTCTCCAGGTGCCCTATGGTCAGGTCTGATTGGTGACTGATTCAGAAGCACCTTTTGGCTTTGGTTCTTCCTAGCTGACCTATTTGCAGCAAGCAGTGTTTGTGTTTGGCAGATAATGATATTACAAATGTGAGTAAACACTAATTATTTACAGGATAGATAATTTCCCAGGGGAGCAATGATCACCAGGTTTCCTCATTTTCACATTTTCTTCTTCTGTGTCCTCTAAATTTGGATTTTTGCCTTGTGGAAGAAAGTTTCTCTGAGTTAAAAAGTGGAAAACCCTGAGGGTCGGGGAAGAAACAGTTTCTGAACAGTAACTTCAGGGAAGTCTGTTTTCAAAACTTTGAGGACTATATTAAACTATATTCATTCTGCACTGGAACTATGCAGAATGAAGTTTTTTACTTTTTTACCTTGGATCCAAGTTTACAGAGCTCCCTTCATGTTTTTAGGAAGTATTGCTTCAAAGGAGCTCTGAAACTCCCTTTTAGATGGTGGATTGGAGTTATCCAAAGCAAAGCTCTCCAGCAAGATTGCTGAAAAAGGCAGTGAAGTATCTGAATAACAAACCTTTATTTACTCAGGTCATGCTAATCTAAGCCCACTCTCAAATGATTAGCAGAGTGTCTGCTGGAGGAAGCTGTGGTGCTCCATATGCAGTTGGCCTTGCCTGCACTTTCCAGGCATTGATCAAGCAGCTTTTTCTGTGGGCCCCAGAGGACTGCATGCTATGCCTCAGCATGAGGAAGCAGAACAAGATCCTCCAAGGGGATGTACTTGTCAGTTCTCTCCAGGATAGGAGATGAAGTTATATTGTCCAGATGAACTCTCTCGCTGTTGACAGCTGAGCAAGAATTCACTAATGTTTAAATGGAAGTGAAGCTGCAAAGTTAACATTTAAATTCGTTCTGTGTAAAAGTTGTAGTGAAACCATGAGTCTTTTATGTCTGCATTTTTTTACTGATAACAAGAGAAGCTTTATAATCTTTTAGAAGATTTATAATCTTTCACATTTTGTGCAGCAGCATATTGAAATTTCACTGGAGGTTAGGTTGGTCATACGGAGAGATGGTTTTTAGGAGTGTATTTGAAAACTGAAGGTGGGGCTTTGAAGAGCATTTTTAGACCCAGAAATTGGAACTCAGCAGGTGGAAGGCTGTGATTCCAGAAAAGGAAAAATCTTCTTTGCAAAAGAAAGAAAAGTTTTAACCTTTGCCTTTTTCTGTTTGGATTTGAGAAAGAGTACAGACTGAGCCTTAAATCCTATATACCATACATATTCCAAATATAGCCAGTTGTATGACTGGTCTTTATTGTCTGGTGGCTGTGCCAGCATGTACATTGGTCACCAGTGTATTTTTGTGCCATTTCATTTGTGCATTCCAACCCTCTTGTATGGACATGAGGCTGCAATATCACCTTTTCAGGCTTTCAGAAAATGAAGAAAAATGTCCTAGGGATGGAATAGCTTCAAGCTTGGAATCCAGGAAGTACTCGAGCAGCTCAGGACATAAGAACACTGGAAAAGGGGAAAATTTTTATAGGCAGATTGCTCTGCTGGAGTAACTATTGCCTGGGTGAAAGCCTAGCCATTGTTTTGGAGCCACTTTAGATCACTTCCTGTAATGTCAGTAAAGACAGCCCAACAGTGGGTGAAATCCTCCATTATGTTAGCTTTCCATGTTTCTCATGGTGATATCAAGTGAGAATTCAAAGAGAGAGTTGACTGACCTGTTATTATACTGGTACAAGATGAGTGTGATGTGTCTAGTGCACTCTAAATAATCTTTATCTCTGAAAATGAGTTACTGTGTATGCCCATGCTCAAGAAAGCCCTGAGAGTGCATGAGATGGAATGAAAAAGCCATGGTGCATTCCCCCTTCCTGTTAAGGAGATTGAGTTCTGTTCTGAGCTGAACAGCTTGCATAAGAACATACATCCAAATTATGGAAGTTATTTTGATAATGGTGTCGTGTCTCAGCAAGCTTTGAGAATGACCACGTCAGATATATAAAGACTCTGGAGAAGTTTTGGATCTGTTAATACCAGAAATTTTGAGTCTACTGCCCTTGTGCTCATTAAAATGAGGGCAGTACAATAAGCTAGCAGTATTTCACAATAAGCAAAATTGTTTTATTAGCACGAACACGATTCTTCTGTGTTGGTGTCCTTTTGTCTATAAATAGCTATATTTTGCATCCTGCCTTTCACCCTTTAAAAAAACCAAACAGACAAGCCACAAACAGCAAACCTTCCCCCCTGCCCCCAACCAGCCAAGCCCCAAAGCATCAGTGGAGCACAAAGAAGCTCGTCTGTGCCAGCTAACCATCTAGTTTGGTGTCGCATAAGGTGCAGGAAGGAATGAATGTGACTTGTTGTGACTGATTAAGAGGGGCAAGGCAGGAGCATAGGGAACAATGAGTGCATGCTGTGTGGAGTGTGCATAGTCCTGGAAAGTAAGAGAGTGAAATGCTGCTGAAATATTGATAGGGTGGATAGGATCTGGAATGATTGACGGCATGTGTGTGTGTCTTGGCAAGTTTAATTGGATTTGTTGGGGTAGAGGGTGGAAGAATGTGGTGCATTTCCTTTTATGGGTCTCTTTCTTTCAGTCTCTTCTTTTCTTTCCTATAGAATTGACATTCAATGCATATACTTTTCATTGTCTGCATAGAAAACCTGGTCTTTATTCCCCTAAATTTTAAGGTTGAGGGAGTTGCGTAGAGGGGATGAAAAGAGATGTAAAGCAGCTTTCATTGCTTTGTATTTACTACTTGTTTTCACTCTTCAGTGAGCAGTTACGCCTAGTGAGAGTGGTGACTTGGAGGGGAAAGAAAAAAAAGAGTATGTAATTGAATGGTGGCTAAATGAATTTCAGTATTATGGTACCCATCCTAACAGGAATTCTTCCTTGAGGACTTGTATATATGCTCTACTGAGTATTACTGGGTTTTTCTTTTTGGCTTATCACCAGTAACCGGATTCCTATCATACTGCCACAAGACAGGAAATTGAGGTTGTATGCACAAAGGTCTTAGTGAGTGATGAAGTCCAGGTCCCTCAAAAGGCTGATCACCCCAGTGCCCGTTCAGCCTCCTAACTTCTGCTGAAACAAATAGATGTCTGTGGAGAGCCACCTCAGCTGCTTTGATGGTCAAAGCCTGGATTTCCAACAAGTTTCCAGCCACAGTGTCTGTGGGTTTTCTCTACAAGGCTGTCTTTTAGTCGTCTTTTCTGCCTCATGCTTTTCTGCAGCACAAGTATACTGTACTTTTAAGCAGAACTGTTGAACCATCTGTTCTCTCCCCAAGTGTGACTTCCCATTCTGGTATAAATCAGTAGTTCCTCTGATGTCAAAACTAGAAAGCAGAAACCCAGTCTTGATTGCTGATTTCTGTAAAGGTGGGGTTTTATGGGTTTTGGTTTGTTTTCTGTTGTTTACAGGGCTTTTTTTTTTGTTTTGGTTTGGGTTTTTTTATCATGGATTTTGATGTTGTAGATCAGAAAGCTGATGCTGAGGATGAGAACCCCAGTTGCTGCTCCTGGGCTCAGTGGGAGAGAAGTCTGGTGTGAGTGCGTGAAGGAACAGTGAATCCAGGAGGATTCCCTTGTGTGGTGAAGATGGACAACTGCTGATAGAGGACACTGCATCAAAGGTAAAAATTTTCCCTTGCTCCTGTTCTGAGTTCAGTGTGACTCACTTGCCAAAGACTTGGTAATCCCTTCTCAAACTTGTGATCTTTCCAAGCCCTTGGGCATATACTTCAGAGCTTTTGTTTCTTCCCTCCTTTCTGCTTCACTCTGCCCCATAGGCAAGCTTAACAGTCTGTGAAAACCAATGGGTTGGTAGCTATAAGGAAGGGGGACTTAATGACATGTTCAGTCATCTCTGAAGAGATGAGGCCAAACATGTGTCATAGTAGCAGGATATTTTTGGAGCTGTTTGTCTATTTTCAAATAACAAGTTTAATGTAATAATGTCATTACACAGCTCTAAATTCAAGGATGTGTTTTCACTGGAACACAATAGAAGCTAAGCTATCAGTCAGATAGCTCATTTTCATTGCAGGAACAGCCAGTTTCACTGGCAGAAGTATTTCTGAATTTTGTGCTTTTACTTACTTAAGGCTGCTTTTGGTGTGAGAGCAGTGTGTCTTCCTGAGAACAATTAAAGACTTCTGGGGGAAAAATAGGCAAGGTATAGGAGAACTGCCTATTTGTTTGTTTGATCTGATTTGTTTTTATTAGTGTGTAAGCTAAATTCAGTTTCTGAGTAAAATTGTTGATGCAAGAAACCACACATCATTTTTCTGCTCTGGATGTTGTACCTCCTTTCTTATGAAAAACCTGAATTTCAGGGGAAAAACCCCAAACAGCAGAGATATCATTCATGAAGGGTCAACCAATATCTTTATTGCTTCACTAATCAAAAGCCATCTATCTCTGCTTGCTGCAAATTTGCTCCCATTGCACCAAATGTTAACTCTTTAATCTTAGCACCCTCTGCTGTGGATAGTTATAACAACATCATATTGACTTATTCTTGGTTTATAACCTCTGTATTTCTTTTGTAATAAAGGGTCCACAAATGCAATAAAACTTGTATCAATGGAGCTGCATGAATATGATATGAAAAATGCATTGCTTTTCTTGTGTAGATCTGGAAGGTAATTTTCTTTTCAAATGTTTACTGAAGAAACAATGTGTGGAATACAAACAAAAGGTTCTAAATTGCTGTAGACTACCGAGGATCTCAAACCATAATCAACCTTTGCAGAAGAGAAGTGTAGGAAGGCAACCTTGCTTCAACCTGGAGATCAGCTCCAGGTTGTTCAGTCCATAAGAAAAAGCCTATATTTGCCACATGTGATTGTATCATATCTACCTCTGGTGATACCATTCCCAAAATGTCAAAATAGACAAGAAGTGAAGACTGAATGTATCTGGGATGCCTGAGCACATTATCACCAGATGGACAAAAGAGGTGACTGTCCCACTCTGCTCTGCATTGATGTGGCTTCACCTTGAGTCCTAGTGGCATCACAATATAAAAAAACATTATTGAAACATTATTGAGCTGTTAGAGAGCATCCAAATGAGGGCCACAAGGATGGTGAAGTGTCTGGCGGTGAAGCTGAATGAGGAATGACTGAGGTCACTGGGTCTGTTCAGCCTGCAGGAGACTGAGGAGAGACCTCACTGCCATTACAGCTTCCTTGTGAAGGGAAGAGGAGGGGCAGGCACTGATCTCTTCCCTCTGGTGAGCAGTGATAGGATTTGAGGAAATAGCCTGAAGCTGAGGCAGGGGAGGTTTAGGTTGGCTATCAGAAAAAGCTTCTTCACCAGAGGGTAGTTGGGCACTGGAACAGCTCCCCAGGGCAGAGCCCACAGCACCAGCCTGACAGAGTTCAAAGAGTGTTTGGACAATGCTCTCAGGCACATGGTGTGACTCTTAGGGGTGTCCTGTGCAGGGTTAGGAGCTCGACTCAATGATC
Source organism: Hylia prasina (assembly GCA_013397195.1). Lineage (NCBI taxonomy): Eukaryota > Metazoa > Chordata > Aves > Passeriformes > Sylviidae > Hylia > Hylia prasina. Next base: position 969,812 of record VYXD01013260.1, on the reverse strand, counting down.
CTGATAGGCCCTTTCCAACTCAGCATATTATATGTTTCTATTATATCAGCCTGATTTATAATAAAAATATTGCAGGGATTATACTGTAAAATCAAACTTTGTTATTGCATCTTTCCAGTAACCAGTTCAATTTTTTTAGTCTCTCAGTGACAGGGAGGATTACATTCGATTTTAGGAGGTACAGTCTGAAAGTTGAAGGAAGAAACTATTTCTAGAAGGTAAGTTAAGAATGATAAATTCTTTCCCATTTGATTACAGACAGAAAATATATTTCTCTCCTTAATGAAGCTTTTTGCCCTAGATCCTCAATTGGAAACACTGTTTCTAGTGAACCTTTCTTCTCCTTCATCTCACATTTCCAACCTTTATCCAGCTGTTGTCAGTCTTGGAGGCCAACCTGATGGCTTTCCCAGAAGGGTGCTTTTGAAAAATGCGGTAATTTCAGAATACACGTACACAGTTCTCCGTATTTTCGGTGTCTTCCTTCAAATGATTAAATATTTGATATCAACCCTCCCTTCATATTTTCTGTTTGCTAGAAAGCAGCATGTGTAACAGCAATAAGAGTCAGGATCAGTCTTGCCCTTCTCAGTCTTCCAACTCCATCTGCAGATCACTCATGTGAGAGCTCTAACATCAGGGCAGCTTCTGAGCATTGTTGAAGATGTGGAACAGTGAAATCTTTTTTTGTCAAGCCTCCAAAAGCAAATAGCAGCACAGATGAGATTTTGAATATGTTAGTAATACTGCTCCATTGATCTCAAAACGCTTTACAAACATAAACTAATTAAGCTTTAAAACAACCAAGTAAGTTTGCATTAATGACACCCATTTAGCAAATGAAGAAGTGGAGGTAAACAAAGGGTAAGTGAAATGACCAGAGTCAGGTGATGAGTGAAGTTCAGAGGAAAGTCTCCTGTTTTCTATTTATTCTGCTTTTATGTGATCTCATTGAGAAAATTTTTGCAGTGGAGCTTGCAGCCATTTTAGTTTAAAATATTTGGACCTTTTATCACAAACTTGAGCTTTTGTTACAAGAATCAAGGTAATATAAAAGCTCATAAAAGTAATAAACATTTTTAGGCGCTCAGGTCCAGCTTCAATTTTCAAGAGGCAATTTCTTGTAGCAGAGTGGGGCCAGCAGTGGTTGTGGGGTTTTCTGTGTTGTGAGCCTTTTTTTCTCATTTGTGTTTTTCTGGTAGTGGTAGATTGACAGAAAAGTGCCTTAACCTTCAAAACGGGAGCTCCTTCATGTGGGCTTGACGCTGATGTCACGCACCTATCCCACCCTACCTATGGGAGGACTAAGGCCTTCTCTGGGGACTACCCTGCCCTGGTGATCCCAGCCACTCTGTGAGCCTCGGGGGCTCTTACAGAGTGGAACAGCTTAGAGTCAGTGGAGCAACCCTGGATTAAAATCAGTGTTAAAAAGTGGAGCATCAGGCACACAGTAAGTGAATCATGCAGAGCCGTGCTGACCCAAACAGAGGATGAAGGCTTAGAACAGGTTCCTTAGAGACATTAGGTTATCCTTGGAAAGGGAGGTCTCAAAGCCAAGCCTTATACTTTCTTAATGGGTTTCATTAGGAAGAAATAAAAGGCACTGGAAAAAAAGACATGTAGCTTAAAAGGGAACAGCTTCGGCACAGTCTAAAATTTGTTCCATTTTTCAATGAAAGAAGCCAGTGCTGCCTTGAAATTCATGTCCCTTCAAAGTTCAAGAAGGCCTGTATTGTTGGCCTGCTCAGTCAGAATGCTCCAGCCACTTATTGTATGTGGAATGCACTCCAGGGACTGACTGAAAAAATATGATTTAGTGAAAGCTTGTACCCAAAACACATCATTGGCCTCTGATCTCTGAACATTTAAATATTTCAAGCTTACAAGCGGACGCTGTCACGAGGACAGACCCTGATCCCTAGCTGATTCTAGAACATCTGTTGAGGCATTTACCAAGTTAATAGATTAGCTATGAGAATCAGGCAGGTGTTTTTCACCAAAGCCAGAAAACATCAAAATCAGATTGCCCTCCAAGTCTTTCAGCACAGGCAATCGAGTTAGAATGACTCATAGAGTCTAACAGATAATAAAACACACATAACATTTGCTTTAAGGTACAGGTGGGGATATTTTGTACTGCACTTAGGAGAAAGAAAAACTAACTCTATTTGGGAATAGAGTAATTGAATACAGATGGGAGGAGGCAAATGAAAGAATTTAGCAAATATCTCAGTGGAATAGCTAATGGGAACGAGACAGAATAGGAAATTAAAAATTATTCGAAGCAGATGGACCATTCTTTGAGTTTTTTAAAATTTATTAGGGCTGCGAAAAAAATGTGTCTGTTTATTTTCCACGGCCATGAAATTAATGACTTGGTGAGTTGTGCTTGTGCAATTTTATGACTGCCATGTCATTTGTCATAATTTGGGTTCTGTTTGATATGGATTTATGAATATTTCCTCCCCCCAGCATGATTTATGGGTGTTGGTCATATGTGAATTAGACTGTCACCTTTAGTATGAAAAAGTACAAATGACAGATTATAAAAAAAAACAAGTGCTCAAGTCCTTAGTGCTGGAAAGCAGAGTTCACAATTCCCTGCTCTGCTTCTTCATTGGAAGTTTTTGTTTGGAGCTGATGATTAAATGTTTGGACTTGAGTCAAGCATATGGAAACATTGAGAGGGCTTGAATAGATCTGAACTCATCTGAACTTCACCTGTGAAACTCAGTTTGAGTCATCCTTTCCTTGTATTATGCATTAAAAAAAAAAAAAAATCTGTATGCTACTTGCTGTAGGAACAACTGATTTACTGTACCAGAGCAGCAAGTTGGCCTTGAAAATTTGCTGTCTTGCTTCCAGTAGTGGCTAGCTCTGGGTGAAGCTTCCATGAAAAGTGGAAATAGTCTTACACAGTATGTTCAGTTACGCAGTGCTGCATAATTGAAGGAGTGAGGTTAAAGGACATATGAAACAGGCTGGATTCCTGTAATAATAATAGTATTGGAGGTTTAGATCCAAAGCACTAACTTTTATACTAGCTGTTATCACTTCCACGAAAACTACTACTCTTTTCTATTTGTTTTGCAATGTGTAGCAACAGCATGCACCAATTTAGGACAGAAGGAGAAGCACAGTTGCTCCTGGATTTGAGCCACCTGACTTCAAGCATAAAACTGTGGCACCTAAGTTAGTACCTAATCACCCAAGGCTCCCCCATTGATGCTGGAAAGTGATATGCACCTCCAGAGGCTAATTCAGCCCACGTGTCTTTGTCCATTGGCTATGCAGGCAGAGAAAAACAGTACCCCTTCCTCCTTTAGCTCCCCAGTTTGGCCTAGAAAATCATGTGGGAGGAATTAGAACCCAGCATGGGATACAGCTTTGAAAAGAAGAAACAATACACCTTGCGTGTCAACAATGCATTGCCAAGCATCTTGCATTCTGAGCTAGAAAATGTTCCCTTTATGGGGGATACAACTGGTTTCTTCTACAGTTCTTACACAACTGTATGCTGAGGCCCAGACAGCATTGCTTTTCCAGTGCGAGGCTGATAATTCTTACCTTGCAAAAATAAACCTGGATCACTTGTATTTGAATCAAAGAGTAAAATCCAGTAATCTTAGAATCATAGAATCGTTTAGGTTGGAAAATACCTTTAGGATCATTGAGTCCACCATTGTTACTTTGCTGAATTAGGAAACCTCCACAACTTTTGGAGAAAGCTTGGCTCATCAATTGTGGTATGTTGATATGTATCAGAAATATTCTATTTGCTTTGGCTGATGAAACTTGTATTCATCTAGCAGATCTAATCAACCTTTTCCTAGGCTCCAAAGTTACTTTTACAGTGTAAAAGTAGCTGATCTTCAAAATGTCTGGCAGTTGCAAAGTGAAAATTTTTTAGAAGATGGAAAACTGAAAAAAATTTCAGTTTCAGTCAAGTAAAATACTTTGCTTAAATGAAAATAAAATATGCTGCTTAGGATTTACCTATGTTTAATAAGTCTTTTCCTTGCTTGAAAATGCTTCCTGAACGAGCTGCTTTTGAATCTTTTTTAGAAATAGTTTTTTAAAATTACCAGGAGTCAATAATTTTGGTTCTTTTCCAATATTTCAGGTGGGGTTTTTTCCCTATTATGGAAATGAGGAAAATGAAGCAAATTTGCAGAACCTTTTGTTTCAACAAGCCTGCATTTATGCCCTCCATTATTATTATTATTATTATTATTATTATTATTATTATTATTATATATTTTTGTCAAAGCCTTGAGTCTGGATTAATTCTCTTAGTTTTCTATTTTTTCACTTACTGGATGGATTGTTTTGTAAATTTTACATTATGTTGTACCATATTTTGATGTCAGTGAACTAAACACAAAATATTTTTCTGTAAAAACAGTTACACTAGGTTTGGGGTGGAGAGAGGAGAATATGAGCTGTTGGATAACAGTGGTGTTCTCACTGAGCTTAGATTGAAGCTGTTTTGACCATATCTGGCACTTAAAAGGCCAAGCTGCTCCTACCCTGTAACCATAAAGAAATTTGCCAGGAAGGCAGGTGTCTAACTATACAGGCAATCAGATTACAGAGCAAAGTAATCATGATTTCTGATTTTCAGCATAGGTTGCCACATTAGCACATGCACTTTGGAAGAGACGGGGAAGTAATCAGGGCAAGATAAGGACAAGGGTGGAGATCATTTGAACCAGTACATTACGGTATTAAATTTTATGTAGCTTTTATTAAACCATTTTGGGTTTTTTATACTAAAAATAGGGTAAAGCTATCTGAAAATGAGAAAATTCCTGAGTTTGCTTTCATTCGTTTTTAAGTTACTGAAATGTAGCAGTGTGTTTCTTGGGAGGCACCATTTGCACACACATGTCTGCAACCCTGAGCGAGTCACAGCTGCAGAGTTTCTTTAAGGCATGCATGCTTGGCTTTGACATGTTGAGATTTATGGTGAGATTTAAGTTCTTGTACCAATGGTGACGTTTCCTGAATAGTTTTCATCCAGATGGTCTCCGAGAGGATAAGGTTTAACAAGATTTATTCACTGAGAGGGGGCAATGTGAATTAAAATTACAAGGGGTACTGTATATACACTAATTCTTTGCCATTCACTGCCTCATGAAATGTAGAAAATCCTTGCTCTTCATTCCCCCCAAACGAAGTTAAATGGAGTTGCTTCTTTCAACATACTGCTCCACTCTGAGCAGATTAGGGCTCTGGCAAACAAGTGCTATTAATTTTGTTGGGGTGGAGGAAGGGGTTACTGCCCTTAATGTCTACCTTGCCACTTTGCCAGAGACTTCCACCTTACTGGTGGAGACAGCAGATGTAAGCAGGTGCCAGTTTTTCAATTGTTACAGTTTGCAGACCACTGGCAGTTCAAATTAATGTTCTGGCTCAGCGCTCTATGGATGAGGGCTGGACCATGTTGCTTTCTGATGGCTCTGTTTCAGCTTTGGTGGGTGACTGCTGCAGACAGCTGGGAGAGGTAACCTCTTAAGCCATTATCACTAAATCCAGCACAACCTCTCTGAGTGAGCTCCAAGTCTTCAGCCTTTGAGAGCAGTTAGGACTACCCACACCGTTTGGGGTCCTGAGGCTGTATCTTCAATGGGTTACTTAAAATCATTGGAGCACCAACAGTTTGTGCGTGCTGAGTATCTAGGCATGCTAATTCAGATTATGACTGCTGAACCTAGATTTTCTGGAAAATTATACATCTTACAAACAAAAAGAATTGATGTCATTTTATACTGAAACCTTGTCGGTTTTTATAAGGCTATTGACTCACAGTGAAACTGTTAAGCACATGCTTAACTGCTGCAAGGTAAGTATCTTCACCAAAGAAAACGAACAAGTTTTGATGCCACGCTTAAAGCTAAGCAGTTTGAAAGCATTTTGTTGGACAGAGTTTTATTGTCTTTGAGGTTTTTCTATTTAAAATACTGTGAAGTGACTGTGGAAGCTCTAGAATTAGAGGCTTATTCAAGTTTACTTAAAAAAAAAAGGTTGAGTTGAGGTATTAGAGGTCAGTGTCTTTTATCCATTTGCCATTGTCCTCACTTGCAGGCTGAGTTTTGTCCCCATATCTAGAAGTATTGAAAGTATCTCAACTATTAACAATTTAGCTTCTTTAGCAGGATCAACACATTTCAGTTTGAATATCATAATATCAAGTCAAAACTCGAGTGACAGAAGTCAACAAGTTCATCCTAGAGGAGCATTTATAAGAAAATAGAATGTCCTGCTTGATAACAAGAAAAAAGAATTGACAGCATATTGCCTTTACCACTTTGAGCATGTTCAAGGTTGGTGGGGTATTTTTATTATTTTGCTTTTCTATCTCATATGATTTGAGAAAATACATTTCATTCATTGCCTGTTGCCAATTGATCTCTAACATAAGAGCTTCACAATCAGTGATTGGTCTTGAGTCCTTCGGTGTCTGAGTTGTCAATTTGTGATTCTTTTATTTTTAAAAAGGTAGCTACTCAGTGTTTCATAGATTTGTCTGCACTTCATATTTTTTCAATTTCAGCAGTTGTGAGTACAGGTACTGAAAAATCACTAATTGCTTTTATAAAAATGGGCTGGTGAGCAACACATTTTTAAAACAATGGGAAAATAAGAAGGGAGAAGACTTTATGATTGTTCTTTACGTCTAAGAATGGACAGTCTGAGTAAAATGTAAAAGAGTAATTGTAATGAAATAGGCCTCATTGTATTGTAGCAAGTTAAAAATCTGCCTCTTGCCGCAGAGCTTGCATTAATATTGTTTGAGAGAAGTAGCATCAATGCACTGTAATAGACTTTTATTAATAGGCCAGAACAGTCATCAGTCTCTGGGTTGATGTGATAGCTGAATACAGTGAACATGAGCATCTTGACAAGCAAGTAGCAAAATCTATCAATCACTTTCAGCATGAAGATGCTGTGATAATTAGGTTTACACTGATAATAAAATGTGGATAAATAAAGTGTTCAAAGCCATGGAAAATGTAGGGTCCGTAGTGAATATTCTATGAAATATAAAAGAGGGCATCACCATAAATTCATCTAGCTGTGTAGACCGAGATCATTATTCTCTTGACCCATCTTGCTATTTTTAGAATAAAATTCATGCATTTTTCAATCAGCACTGTTCAATGGTAAAATCACTCCAAGGTTTAAAGCCTGGGTTGGATTCTTTTCTTGCTGTGCTCATGTGCAAGGATCTTCAGTGTCCTTTCTGTTGATGATGCTGATGACCTCAGCACAGAAGTGTGGTGGCATTTTTTAGTTTGTGCTAATCACTTTCTCTTTCCAGTATTGGCCAAAGATTGGGGTGTGCTCTGCTTCCTTTTATGCTGCTCTGTGTGTGTTGTTGACTCCATTGATTCCAGTGGAATTACTCTAAGTTTATGGTTTAAGGAAAAAAAAACTTCCTGGTCTACTGGCACCTGGTGCTGCTAATGAGTCAACGTCTCCTAGACTGACAAATGATCTTTCATGTGACTTCTGGGGAAGAAAAGGTCCTGATTTCCCCCCACCCCCGCCCCAGGGTATTGTTACAGGTAAGACAAGCCTTTTGTAGTGGGAATCCATTGCATTTACATCAAGTTTCAATCTCTCTGTAATTGTAGGTTAATCTATACTTTAGCATAAGGAACAACATGGCCTAGTCTGAGTCACTAACCTGCCCCACACTAGATGGCACCTGATTATTTTCTACTATTTTAAGAAAATTAGTAAATTCAGTTCCTGAAAAAGTGATAGTTTGTCAGCCCACTGAACTGATGTCTTTGTGCTGGACTGTGGCCCAGCCCTGCTCAGGAGGCAGCAGAGAAGGCTTCTCCTGCCAATGTGCCTCCACCCTGGCCTGTAGTGGGGGAGAGGTAACTTCACTTCCTGGGCTTCATTTAATTCTTGGCACTGTCTGCTGAGAATGGCAATGGAGTTGCCAGTTGTGGCATGCAGGTTTATTGCTGGGAATGGAGCCAGAGCCACCAATCCATTTTGGATAGACAGTGAACAGCAATGGTAAATACTTCTTATTCATTACTAACCTAAGCTGGATTTGAACTGAAGACTTGGAGGTGAAAAACTGTCTCCCATTCCTTAATCCCCTTAACATTTCAGTCTGCCTCATAAAATTTTCTAAAACCAAATGTAAACCCTGTGTATAAAATGAAATCCAGAGGAGAAAAGAAAATCCAGAGTGAAGACTGAGCCTGTTTTCTTCTTCAGCAAGCTTCTTTGCTAGTAATGACCCTGGAAAATTGTTCTCTGATTATTCTCTTGAGAGATTACTCTAATTTCTTGCTGCTGTAGATGGCCATATGATCAATTGTCATCAGTTACTGCCTGATGATGGGTCATTACTTACCGGTGCATACTTGGGGGAAAAACACATGCGACTTCCATTAGGAGGCAGAGTGCACCTACATCAAATATGAAATATACACTAAGTTCTTATTAATAACATTTCAAGACTGTCCTCCTAAAATTCCTAGCACAGAAGCTGCCTTCATACTGGAAGAACTGAAACTATGAAATATTTGCAGCTTGCAGTCAGGCAAATTAGTATTCCTCTAAGTAAAAGATCTGATTTTCAGCTGAGCATTTCAATAACAGATCAGTTACAGTTATCAGTTACAGATCAATAACAGTTTTATTGAGAAAGAAAAGTAAAGCTCACACTCATCTGCTCTTTGCTTCAGGACTTCCTAGCTTAATTAAGTCATTTAATTGAATTAAGGTACAGCCAGTGTAAGTATTTCCTTCTTGTTCCATTTCAAAGTTAAGAATGCACGTATGGCACTATGGAAAATGCCGCATCTCCTGGGTACTGTATTGGCCTGGAAGTTTGAATATCTTCAAGAATATGGAGATTATTTCAGTGAAATTTTAAAATGTTTTTCTTTCATATTTTCTAAACTTCGTAGCAGCAATTCAAATCAAGCAGACCTTCAGCTGAGTAAACTACTGAGAACTGAACAATGTAAAGCATGCACAGTCCTACTTTGAGTCCTACTCAAAAGGCCTGAGGGGCCTTTTGAATGGATTCTGCAAGGGCAACCTTTCCTATAAAGGTGTGAAGACAGTTTCTGTCTAAATCACTGGGTTTTCATTTAGGCTTTGAAAGTGAAGTCTAGTAGATCAAGAGGAAGAAAGTTAGAAAAAGCTGAAATTGGAAAAAGCAGTTGATTTTTTTGTCCCAGTACATGGAGAGCATGGAAATACGGAGAGAAATGTTTGGCTGAGATTTGGCCTCAGTCACGTTACTGTGTGTACCTATCTGGCACTGAATGACACTGGGTCTGATGCATACTGTTTTAAATTAATAGATATTCAAATGTTTTGTGAGTAGGATTGGTTTTCATGTTTCCCCCCACTTCCCCAAAGTCCTATGTCTGTGTGGAAAACCTCTTAAGAAGAAGTCTTAAGAGAAACAAAGAAAAAGAAAGCTCATCCTCTGACTAGTGCTTATTGGTATCTTTTGTACAAACTACCCCTAAAGGCACTCGTAATCACAAGCACATATTTAATCCATGAAGAAACCAAGGACTATGTAAAAATGTGCAGGTTACTGGAATAACTTTATGATAAAATTGTTTGAAATGACTGGCAGACTGCTTAGTTTTAACCACTTCAAAGTCAGTTTTGAAATTCTGTAGGCATGGAAGGGAGCGGTCAGCTCAGCCCTCACATCCTCATGGATGCTGATGGTACTGTGCTTTAGTGTGGAAAGAAGGCTGCAGTTCAGAAGCTTTAAACTGACTAGCTTGGGTTGATTTCAGTTGCTGAGCTGTGACAGTCTGAGTCCTTACCCGAGACCCCGCTGGAGCCTGCAATGCTCTCAGCATCTGAGCTAGCTGATTTAAGCTACTTGGAGTATGTCCCCACCTCTGGATTACAAGAGAGTTATTGCAATGAATCAAAACAGCAAACATTTTGCTTGAAGCATTTATCAGCTCTGGCCTGCTTTCTCATCATGATTTGGCCTGGGATGGTTACTTGTAATAAGCTGTTTAACACTAGAATGTACATTTTGGGAAAGGATCTCTTTGGGAAATATCATGGTCTCTACACTTTCCAGCTTCCATGCCCTGTGCTCACTCATCTATATTTATGATGTTGCTTGGGTTTAGATGGGGAATTCTACAGAGGGAGTTTGAGCCACAATTCCATTGAAATATAGGGTGAGCTCAGTACCCCCTTCACTTAGTTATAAAACTGTAGGTAAAAGTTTGGAGACAGTTCAATTTGAAGTCATTTAGGGCTATGTAGATGCCAGGTGGAATCACCAAGGGTTCCCAAGGTGGTCGAAGGCCTGATGTCCACTGAAAGACAAGTAGGATTTAGGATCCTGTATACTCCAGTCACTGCTATTTCTTCAGACACTGAAGCATGCTTTTAAATTTCTCCCCAATCTTACCCACCCCGTTGCTCAGTTGTAACTGAAGCAGGACTGCAGTTGCCATTACACATTCCTCTCTGGCACCATCTAGTGATTCCAGAACTATCCTTCCAGCCACTGCTCTTTACCACTGCTGAACATGATGTGCTCTCCTTTGGCAATAACTTAAAATTCACATGAGCGCAGATGTTGCTCTCATGAAAAGAACACACCTTAGACCAACGGCTGCAAAGCCTTTTGGGAGAAAGCTTTGTAGTATGGCTCTTGTACTAACAGTTTAGATTCGTAATTCAAGGTGCAAAACTGCCAAAGCACATAAAAAATAAAGATCTTGTTATAGATATTTTGTTACAGTAGGAATCAGGAATGGGTATGTGTGTGTCTGTTTTAAGTCTGTCATAGTCTTTGAGCATCTTTTCTAGTCCTAATAAAATGGCTGAGAATGAAATGAGCATACTTAAATTATAGAATGATTCAGGGCATCATGTTGTTAATAATGTAGAGAAATGAGATATAAAAGCTTTTACTCAAGCATACCCTAAAGCAAATTTAAGTAGAGCACACAGCTATGATGCTGATTGTTTTCACAGGTGTTGGCACCATATGAATTAAATGAAAAAAAATGGTGAAACATTTATGACTCATTAGAATTATGTGGTTTTTTATCCTGTCCTAACAACTGAAAAAAGGTGTAATTTACATTTGCAGCCAAATGGCGTGAAGTAACATTATACTTTACCGACATGAAAAGAGGAGACTTCCAGATGACTACTATTCTGAACCTCTCTAGTTCTCAAATCCTGGATTTTCAGTTTTTCACATGGACTTTTGGGAGCTAGCATTATTGCCCCATGAAAACAAAACAAAAAAAAAGACAAAAAGGAATATGGTAACTTAAAATCTGTGGAACATGTGGTTCCAAGGAACTAAGGGCCATTTGCTGGATGCAACACCTTTACAATCAGAATATTATTTCTTTTCATCAAGAATACACTTGATATATCCAAAGAGACCCATATCCATGTTTGGTTTGTTTTTTCTTTTTAAATAAACTCTGTATCCTCCTTTTCCTTATTTTTTTTTTTAATCAGAATTGTTTTGTTGTAGATCTTTTGTAGATTGTTGTACACTTCAAATATTTACATGGAGGAGGTATCCTGACAGGGTGATCTATAGCAGGAAAGCAACAAATAAACAAATCCATGTCTACAGTATTTGAGACCCTGGTTTCCTGAGCTCTTAAGTGTTTATTTTTCCTATTGTAAAAACCTGCATTGAAATACATTCAAAATGGAGTTCATATGGCAGCTTTCAGGCAACATCTAATGTTTTAACAAAGCCATAATAGTAACCTCAGCTTCCCATACACTCTGTAGTTGGCTGGAAAAGAAAGCAGCTGATTTATCAGAACCTCCATGTTGTAGATGAGTCTTCAGAAAAAGAACATGTCGTACTTTGCAACTGAGACATTTTGCAAACACCTAATAAACCAGAAAAAGAAAGTTTTATTGGGCTTTACGAGCACATTTTTCTCCTCTCACCAGAGCACCAAACCCAGTTTGTAATCCTACTTTCATTTATTTCATTCTCCCCTGAAATTTCTCATAGCACAGACTCGCACAGTTTTGGCTGCCTGATTTGCATCTCATGGCCTGCAGTATCTCTTTAGGAGGTGAACTATTAAAAATACATTAGCCTGGTGTGGACGGGAATGGGCCAAATGCTGCTGGTTTTGAAGGCAATCTGGGAAGCTTCGTGTTCTCTCTCATTCTTGATAGCTGTGCAAGTACACTGGTTTGCTTTTTCTGTCCTTGGGCTTTTAAAGTTCTAGCAGCAGCTGTAGGTGAGATTATTGTTCTTCTAAAAGTCTGAGAAAAGCACTTTTCTTCCCTTCCAAGCTTGCTCTAATCTTTAATGTTACCCTCATTTCTGTTCTGCCAGAACTGTGTCCTATTAGCATCCAAAAATGTTACACATAACTTTGGCTTGCTTACAGAAGATGATCCAACCACTAACATTTGCCTTCTGTAGCTGAATGCTGAAAGAAAAAATAATCCACATTTGAAATGTGAGACTTTGCTGCTGTCAGTTTCTGGAGTTGATTATTAGGACTGTGATTTTTATCTACTCACTTGTACGGTAATTAAAAGCAATTCCCTCATCAGTTATCATCCTGCGAAGCCAGCTTTTAAGCAGTGCTTGATGTACAGTTTATTAACCTAAGCCCATGTTGAGGGAAAGGTGACATAGTTTAAAAAGTAAGAATGAACACATCTGCTCAGAAACAAAGAGCTGAATGTAAAATAGATGCTTACTGTTAAACCAGCAAGAATGGCAATGTGATTTTAACTGGCAAAGTAGAAGTAATTACCTGGCTTGGGTCAGGTGTACGCCTCTGTTCTGGCCACTCCCATCGGTGCCCTTTTTACATGGATTATTTTCTGTGGGGATATATCCTGTCATGATGGGGTGGGTGATGAAAGATTTAAGAAGGAAATCAGGGAGTCAGTCAGGGAGTCCTGAAGAGGAAGAGCTATTCAGCTGCCAGACAACCTTTACCACACCTTCTAGCAGGTATTGATGAGCACATGATTATCAGTGTCAGCTCCAATTCAAAGATATGCAATATTAACTCGATACCGTGCCTCTAGTTGCCAGTGTTGTAACTTTTAGGGCCTCTTTATTCCAGAAAAGAAATGGAAAATAATAGGCAAAAAAAGTGTGTGATATTTATCTGTGATAACTTTTCTCATTGGGTTCTGGAGACAAAACATTAGAATGAATGAAGGCAGACTGAGGGTGAGCTCAACTATGGATCTATCCCATTGGACTGTCCTTGACTGCTGAAAATGATCGATATGGAATCTTATGAGAGTGCTCAAGTATTAGAAAGAAAAGGCTTTGAGAGAAGAAAATTGAAAATGGGGCACAAATTCCTAAACCATTATATGCACCTAAAGCACCAGTGTGAGGGTGTCTGAGAAAGGGGAGCAGAAACAGCTCTGGGTGTAAAGATGCATCCTGCAGTGTTTACTGATGGAGTTCTAGTATATCCAGAAAGGGGAAACAATGAGGTGAAAATCTACTACTGACTCTGCTCCCTCAGATACTTGCAGTCAAGGCAGTCTTATAAAACAGCATGGTGTGTGACAGGCAGGAAAACGATGTGCAATCCATGGTCAGCCAAGAGAAAGCAGTAAGTACCACAGACTGTTGTGCCCACCCCCAGGAAGTGAATGAAGAACTGCATGGATTTTGTTTTAAATGGAGCTGAACAGTAATCCCAGGAGATTTAAGAGCTGACATCACGCATTGGATACATATTTCACACCTGGGGATAGAGACATGCCTGAGATGAGCCAGGAAATGTATCTACAGGCCAGGCATGAATACCCAGTTGAAAGCATACATGAAAGCATACAGTGCAAGCTGTGCAAAGTGATTGACAAGAAACGCCTCATGGAATTCCAGCTCAGACCTAGGAAAAGGTCAGAATAAACTTGTTAATTTCTAATGAAAGAAACTTTATGGCACAGTAGATTAATAACCCAGTTTTTTAAAAGATGCAGACAAGAACAGCAATCAGAAACCTGAAGGTATAGATTTTTAAATGAGCAGTAACTCAGTGGCTGGGACTGAGTGAGAGGCTCCTGATGCTCTTTGTTTAAGCATTTGAAAAATGTGGTGCCTTTAAATACTTCTTCATAAGATTTATGTTTCTGGAAATATGCAACAGGATAGCACTATGGCATTAGCCTTGGCAGTAGCCAGGAAACTGGCAGTGCTAGATAGATAATAAGGATGTTTGGCCTGGTTATTTTGAACCTCTTAAATGCTAAATGTTCCCATGGTTTAAATTGAGACATGTGCTCAGACTCTGGCCTTGCAGTCTAGGTAAGTTTGTCTACTAAAGCCTGAGGCAAAACCAATCAATATTTTTTCTTTACAGTTCTTAGGAAACTAAGCAAGCACAAAGCACCGAAACCCCAGAGGTTACTGTATGCAGAGAGGTGTGTACAAAATTAGCCATTAGGTTATTACGAAAAGTAACACAAAGTGTTAGTGGGTGTAGGATGTAAAATGAGTAGAACAAGCAGGAAAAATGAAACTCCAGAGACAGTGCTGTGACTTGAATTGAAGATAGCACGGGTGATCATAGTCTCTTAGGCTAATATAAGCAAGACCAAAAGTATGTGAATTATGCGATCAACACAGAGGATCAATATGGCCAATCCTTTGGAGTGCTCTCAGTAGTAGCAGAGAACAGGGAAGTTGGGCAGTACAGAGAGAAGTGGGTGGCTTCTGGTGTTGTTTGCGCTATTGTTGGCATTTGGTGTTGTTTCAGCTATTGCAGATATCTGCCTGGCATCCATTTGCTACCATGGTGGAGTGTCAGTCTGCTTTAGGTCCTGCGTCATCTCTGCTATTCCTGTGCAGATATCCTGGATGATTTACAACCTTCTCAAATGGCACTGAGCACCTGTGCATTGGATAGGAATCCTGGCCTCCACTTTGTGAATCAGCACGCTCCTGAAGGGCCACAACAACGTGGTCATGCCCACAGCCAAGCGTGGCAGCAGTGGGCAAGTTGGACAAATCTTTAAGCAGGTATGTCTGTGCAATAATTATCTTCAAATTGGGTCTTCTAAGGCTGGCTGTGGGCTGAGCCCTACAGCTTCCTGCCTTGGCTGAGAATGAATCACCTGTGGGGTGCTGCATTTCCCAGAGCAGATGGGAGCTGTCGGGTTCAGAGTCAGAAATTATGGAAAGGGATACAACATGTAACAGCTCCCTTTGGGCAAGAGATATCGGAGAGGAGGATAGGTAGGTCTCTTCAGCCAAGGAGAGGATATCACAGATAAGGATGCTTAAGGAAGATGCTTTAACAGGCAGTCAGGTGTCTATGTAAAATACCTAGAGGAGAAAGCAATTAAAAGAGCTCTAGTTGATTAAAAAAGTTGAAGAAAATGTAGTCATTCTGAGAATAAACTTAATCACCAAGATGCCCTTGAAGTTTATCAGACCACCTAGAGGTGCAATATCCTAGACAGGCAATGAGTTCTCAGAAATATCCTTCATCTAATCTTTTTTTTATTATTTTTCCCTATCCTAGGATGATTGAAGTGTTTTGGTTTGGTTTGGTTGGAAGACTGTACTAGCTTGCCAGGGGGAATTCAGAGGAAACCAGAATATTTTCCCAAAGAGAAGGTAAGGCCCAGCCACACCTTGCAACATCAAATCTTTAATCATGTACCTGCCTGTATAACAGCAGTAATATGCAGTGTTTCTGTAACATCATTCATGCAAGAATTTCAAAGCACTTCATAAGCGCTAATTAATCAAACCTCACAAACCCTCAGCAAGCAGCAACTTTGCCCACCAATGAAGCATAATCAGCTCTAAAATGGAACATGATGGCAGTTTGATATCTCATAACATGATGCAACAGGTCAAGGCAAGTAGAACAGGAGCAATTGAGGGCACTTGGGAAGCACTGATCCTTAAATATCTTTGCAGATACAGTGCTTCACTGGATATGCTTTGTGGAAATATTTGGTAAAATAGTTTTGGGAAAAAGTAATTTATGTATTGCGCGTGAAAGAACAGTTTGAAATATATTTTTTAATTCCTCATAGTTCTCCTAATGCTAAAGGCAAATATCTGCATTTTGTAGGGGCAGTGCATCAGAATACTTTCCACTCATTTTGGGATCTTAGTTTCCATCCCTCTAAGCAGTGGCACCTGGAGTCCTAGAGATCATGTAATAAGCCACTCTGATGTAGTTCTTGACCCCCAGGCATTGCCACCTCAGGCTCCCCAGGGGAAGGAGGAAGCAGTGTCCAAGACTGCAGGCTGTACCTTCAGTTCCTCTGTGTTTTGAGGAACCATGCAGAACGTTTAGTATTTTACCCCCCAAGATGGGTCTCCCAAAGCTGATCCCCAGCTACAAAACTTGCTCCACTGCAGAAGCCACAGGGCCTAAATTAGTGCCTTCTCCTGGCTCAGCCAAAACTGTCAATGTTCCAGTTCACTACAGTGAGAGACAGGTTGGGCTGGCTCAGTTTCTTTATATTTCTGCCAATCAGATCTTGAGGGGCGGACAATTTCAGCATATATTAGTATATCAGTTACTAATACTCTAAGTATGTATCTTCCCAATTAAGCATATGTTGAACAACCTTCAGCTTTTCCTGTCTCTAGGCAAAACATCACTTTATTTTAGGTCTCTTATCCTATCACTTCTCATCTCTTTTGGAAGCAAATGGGACATGGGTTTGGTTTTTTGGTTGGTTTTTTATTTACTTTATAATGCAATAAAATTATATTGTATAAAATAATGTGCAAACCATTAAGTAAGATAATGAAATGCTGGAAGTTACAACAATAAGCTTGAATGATTTAAACCTTGCTACATTTTAAATGTGCAATATGTTTGCAAGAATGAAATTGGTCTTTGGGGCTGAATTAATAGTACAGATATCCAGCCCATTTTGGAAAGAACAAGTAATACCTAGGGACATAATTTAATCTAGTCTTGTAATTAGCTGGTCATTTCACATTTTGAGAGTTCTGGTCTTGTTGTTTGTCTTTATAGATGACTCATATATTCATCTTCTAATTATACATTATATGTTTAAAAAACAACAAAACACATCAAACTGTTTGGATGAGAATCTTTGCTTTGGCAGGAGAGTGAAAAGTAAATAGTTTAGATGGATTATGTAGTATACTCCCCATTAATGTGCTTTTGCAAACTTATTTAAAAACCCATGATCTGGAAGCTCCTTTAACCATACATTCAGGTTGTCATAATTTTCCATGACTTCACTTCCTGATCACGAAGAAACAAAGTATTTTCAGTCAAAACCTCATCTCACTCTACATCTAATTGATAAATAAGGGATATTACTGTAAAAGCAAAAAGGTGGTTTTATTTGTGAATATGGTATAAACTGTCGAATCAGAAGCTCTATTATAGAAACTCAGTCAAACTTTTGCAGCACTAAATTGAGATCCTAGGAGGACTACATTTCCTTGGGGCTTGTCTCCTGTCTGTAGCACACAGTATGAAAAACTTTCTGCCTATCACATGGGGTCAATGACGTACTGTGCTGATACTGAGACGGAAATTAGAACTGTCCTGAGGCTGTTCTCAGTCACCTTCTTAACACCCTTAAAGCAATCATTTTGGTTCCCTGGAAGTGGGGGGAGAGAGCCTTTCCTAGTCAAAATTCCCTTATAACTTCACTTGTAGCAGGTTAGTAACTGATAAGCTGCAGAGGAAGGCATTTTAAAGCTGTCATGTGGGGGCTTTTATTTTTGTCTTCCAAATCAAGCATTCTGCCAACAGAGCGCAGGGTTCAGGTACTTCATTAAGCTGACTTTTTGTACATTTCAGTCTTGCTGATGGATAGTGGCTACTGCAGGAGGTTGTGATCTGGCCCCAAATCTGACTTCTATGCAATAAAGTAGGGACACTTTAGTAGGCTGAATTATATAATTATTATCGGCACGTCTGCAAATGCATCACCTCAGTGAAATAATTTGTAGGGAGATTTCTAGATTGTGAATCATGATGCTATGTGGTGAAATTTTGGCTAAAGTAGCTGTCATTTAAAAGATATTGTGAATGCACAGATTTCAGTCCTCTAACTAGCCCCTTTTTACCAACCTAAAAATTAAGAAATTATTTGTTCAGGTATTTACCTTTCTTTAATCTCTTGATTTTACAACTTGGTTGAAATGTACACTCTTAGTGGATTTGATACAATAAAAGAGACACTGTGTCTCTACTATCCACATACATATACTAGAAATTAAAAGTTGAGGGGTGAGAAATGAAAAATTCATAGCTTTGGATGTTGAGAAAGTCAGACCTGCTGTCTCCCCTTGAAGTCACCTAGGTTAGGCATTTTGACATAATGGAAGCATCAATGAACTGCTCTTGATTAAAAGTTTGACAGGTTGACACTATCCCCCTGAACAGGAAGACTGGGGTTGAAAGAAAATTTTAATACAAACAGAATTTCATTAATACCACAGTTTGCTATAATGGGGGTCTTTTTTCCCCCCACTGTTACTTTCACTTAGATGGTGTCATTACCTTTTAAAGGGGAAAGACACTGTGGTTAAGCTTTGTCTCAGAAACTATGTCATACTAATGGAACAGGAGCTTTCAAGTAAAATATGAAACAAACTGTCTGGAATTGTTCTGATTCTCAGGCACAAACAAAACCAGTTTTAATAGGGTGGTTCCTTTAAGTGCAGACTCTAGTCATTGAGCCAATATTTATTTTGTAGAGAGTACAGAAATTCATTAAACAATATAAAAAAATCAATATAAGCAGAATATCAGAATGGCCTTACATCTCTCAAGATCCAAAAATATAGCCTCACTTCACTTTATTTACCTTTTGAGAGCTTTTTTCTCTAATGTGGTAACTGTTAGACTCTATCTGCTCTGCTCAGTGTTAAGGCTGTCAGGATGAAAGTGCATAAACAATATAAATAATAGTTTTTGGCACATGAAAGGAACTCTGAGTGGATTGTTCCTTTGGAATTTAACCATCACTATTTTTGTTTGACTTTCAGGGATTTTTTATTATTATTTTTTATGTTTAACCCAAAAATTCTTATAATCTTAAATTGATTATTTGAAAAAACATCATTCTTTTAACATATACATTACAATTTAATATTTATATCTTGATGATAGGCAATTCTTATACAATTTAGTAAATATTTATTAAATCAGACTTGTTTTTAAAGACTTATAGTTTTGTAACCACTCTCTAGCACTAATACTCTTAGAAGCGGAATGTCAGGCTGCACAAGTCAGCTTCTATATTGTATTTCCAGTCCTTGTCTGCCGTGATCCTTCTTGACTTCTTTTCACTGCTGAATAGTTAAATAGTTTAAGCTCTTTCAGATCCTTGATATTATCAGGTTATATAACCTCCCACTCCATTCCCATTCATCATCTCTCCAATGTAATATTTGCACATGGATTTTTTACATCTTATTTGAGATTTGCAGAGACCCTTAAAGGAATTGATTAAACACACAATATCTCTCTTTGTGATGCATTTTTAATTCCTCATTTAGGCAACTTAATTGAATTTCTGTAAGTTTACAGTTAGTATTTTCCTGATATCATTTAATTGTAAGTGTTGAGGTTTTAGATGCAGAGCTTGAGGCATATTTACCACCTTAATTGCAGACTCATTCTAACTTTTTTTTAAGATGATGAGTGTTGAAGTACTGACTCACAGTGGAAAGCAGGCAGCGTGCATCTTCTCCATTTGGAAACCTAAAACTAAGCCATCTAAATCAATGAACTTGATACAATGACATAAACAGCTTATCCAGTCACCAACAGAGTCAGTAATAGAACCTGGGCATCTGCTTCACATTTTCTTGTTCTCCAACCATGCCATTTCTGTCTCCTTAAAGCATCAGTGACAAATTAAGTAAAAATAGACATGTGAGGAGTATGGGGAAGAGAATGTTGAAAACAAAGCAATTCAGGGCATTTTATCCTTTCCATCCAAGTCAATGGCAGGTGTTCTATGTCCTATTACAGCCTTGATAGTGTGTTATGCTGCATCATTTCAGCATACTTGCTCTCAGACTGGATGACTAAATGTCAGTTCAGATAGCAGTTTTCCAATCCAAATGATCCACAGTTGGATGGCAGCAGGTGAACAGGAGAGAGTCCATTTCAGAAGCCTACCCTGCCAGTCCATACATGGAAGGCTGCAGATACTCCAGATTTTGTTAGTAGAAAGGGGCAGATGTAAACTGGGAAATATTTTCGTGTGATTTTACAGTTCTGTCATGATTGATTAGGGGTCTACACATGATGGAGAAGAGAGCTCTTCAGAATAAATATGAACAGTTCGGATTATCCATCTTTCCATTTGTTGACACAAAATGCACAATAGACAATGTGTTATAAGCAAAAGAAAAAATTCATGGTATTAAGAACCATTTCTTTGCTAAAACACCCATTAAATCAGCCTCTTGACACATTCCCCAGCAAGTTAAAATGATTGTGATTGTCTCTGAGTGAAATGGAAATGAGAAAATTCCAATAAACATGTGAACATACAAACTGATTTTCAACCCATTCTAAACACAGGTTGGCTGAAGACATTATTTGTATAGGCCAGTAAGTGAGAAGCTGAAGTGCATCTGAATGTAAAAGCCAAAATCAATTTGATTTTAAATGATTTTCAGCTGATTTTAAAAAGCAATGGTGCAGAACTTATGTGTAAGGTTAAATGGCATCAGTTTTGTTCCTTACAGACTAAAGCAAGCTTATTTTTTCTCCTTTATTCAATTTTTTATTTCTTTTTATCCCACTACTGTTTTCAAGGTCCTGTATATGACTTTACTGGTTTTGATTGGGATTATCAAACCAACAATGCAAAGCACTTATACACAAGGCTGAACACCAGATGGGACTCTGTGAATATTATATTATTCATGGCCAATGAATTAGAGATGCCTTAAAAAAGAAGAAATCTAGTCTGCTGTGGCATGTGCTCAGCTTTATTCTAGCTGCAGGCTTCTTTTGCCCATGTGCATTGAGTAACCCAATGGACTCAAAATCAAAATCCCCTTTGGAAACAGCAAGAACTGTTCATGTTGTTCAGTTGAATTCAGCAGCCTTGCTGGTCAGGCTGTGATTGCCATTCATTTACTGAGAAAGATGATCATGTGATACAAGATCCATAATGAGTCTGAAGAAATCTGGACTCAATTTTTGTCCTTGTTTTGCCTAGTCTTGGCAATCTTGGGCAAACATTTGTTCTCTCTCAGCCTTTGTTTCCTAAACTATAATGTGAGAAAAATAAGTCCTTTATTTTTCATCTTTTATTATCTGGCAATCTAGACGTCACTGTTTTTGTCCAGGGAATTTATTTTTATTGCACATGGAACAGCAACAACTCCTGCTTATCCCATTGGAAAACCAGGCTTTAGCTTCTTACAGTACTTGGAATGTTGCGGTGCTAATTAACTTGGAATTTCAGAAATCCTTTAGTCAGTAACAAGAAAATGTAAGATACTACAGCTCCTCAGATTGGATGGACAAACAGTGGCCAGGAAAAGCAAATTGTTTGAAATTATTGCTGTTTTTGCTTTGGGAAAATACTCCTCAATACAGATATGGTAAGGACCCAGAACAGGGGTCAAACACAAGTTTAAATTATGCAGAGAGTTTTTCCACAATGGAGCTTGGAAGAATTTAAAGGAATTTAAACTGGAATAAAATCGAGCTTGTTGAAATCTTCACACAAATATCTGTGATTAAGAATGGTGATAAATGTGTCTGGGCTATTAATTATAAAATCCTATAGCAGGAGGGATTAAAAAAATATATTTATAATCCATTTTTCTGGGAGTATTTTAAATGTGGAGTAAACAAGTTGTTTTCTGAGCCTTCTTTACATCACCATAAATTGAAATAGAATTTTCCTCAGAAATTAGGCTGTGTGTCATGAGGCCATTTGCATCCTCTCTTTTCTGCATTCCAATGCTTATGGCTTCCTATACTGATTTAGTTTTCTGTTTGTATTTATAAGGGGATTATATCGCTAATGTTCTTGCACAAGGTAATTAAAAATCAGCTTTCTTACTGGATGTAAGGACTCTGAAGTCAGTTCCCCATGTTTGATAGACTCCTTGCAATGCAATATGGTAAATCCCACATATGAAAAGAGATTATGAACAAGGCCTTCAGAAAGCATAAATTTAAAGTTAGACTCTTGTTTACTTTTTTTTCCAGTGAAAGTGCTTAAGTTTTCAGCACCTGGAACCATCTTATGGATCTGAGGGTCTGAGATCTCAGTCAATGCCCTTATCCCTTCACTTCCATTTAATAATCCATTGTAGTACAAAATGTCAGTTTTCCAATCTAGATATTAACTGATTGTGTAGTTTACTACCATTTTAAATTATTCCTTATTTTTAAAGCTGCTGTCTCTGCAATATTAAAAATTTAGTGATATAAATGGACTGCTAAAATGGCCATTTAGCTAATCCAGCTTCATTACAGTAATACAGTTGTATCATTTCCTGCATAATTTTCTTTCTGAAAACATTCAAACTATTTTGAAAAAAATATTTGTCAAGCTGAATTTTCTTAAGAATTTAGTGCAAAATCTTTTGTTGGTTTAAATATTCTAAAGATTTTGTGCACTTGTATGTCTGTTGCTATTAAGTTGGTGAGGAGTTATAGGTGTACCTACACAGGTCCACAATTGCAAAAATTTCTGGGACATTACTGAGTATGAAGTGGATGATATGAATCTATAACAGGTTAATATCCTGAAAATTATGCCTTCCCTCAACTCAAAAGGATGCCACATACAGGATTTAGAGGGGGGAAAAAAGCAGTGAGCCAATTTCTGAAAAGATTTCCAGATCAGAAGAGGCTAAGTAAAATGAGCTTAGAAATAGAGTTGTGAGGGCTGCATAATTCCTCATGATACAATCTGAAATTTTATGAAAAAGCAAGAGGCAATACTTTATCTCTGTTTCTTAAAATTGTTAATGGTGCTCAAACCACTGGAAGTGTTTTTCCACATAAAAATATTAATAAACCACAGAAGTCTAAGTATGCTATAAAAGCCAAAGTGTAACTAGATTAGGAAAGCAGTTATCTAGACTTGTGAAAGGTACTCTTATCCTTACAATTAAAATACAAAATCCTTGCCATTGTAAATACTGTCTTGATACAGTCTCATCTCAGGAAGTCTGCAAGAGCTGAATTACAACATATACACCATAGAAAGGTGCTCTCTGTGTTATACAATGCTGAAGAATTGCTTCTCCAGAAGCTTTGGGGTTGTGTTTTTTATTCCACCATGGAATTTGTTAGAAGATAGGGAAATCCTACAGCGGTGTTATGTCCTTACAATTGTTTCACTAATTTAAACAGAGCCGCTCTGTATCAACATCAAATACAGTTTTTTTTTCCTTTACAAGTGTGCTGGTAATGCACTCTCTCACTCAGGTACTCAGAAACTTTGTTCCTGTCCACATTTCATACCACAGAAAATGCCTAACAGAAACATAGAGCACATAGTAAGTACTAAAAGAAATGGATCCTCTCACATGGGCAAAATTTTGAGCTCGTCTCCCAGTAGCATATGCATGCAGCTACACACAACTGTGAAACAGAGCAAGAATGCCTAACCTGAGGCCTACACTCACTCTAAAAATACCAGAGTTTAGCCCTGAACTGTTTTCATCTTAATCAGGGATTGAAATCCACAGTAAGACCTAACGTCCTAGAATCTGAGTCATCCATCTTATGTTGAGACGCATGTTGCGACCAGTGATGATTTTTTTTCCCCCAAGAGCTAATCTGGCACATAAAGGATGAGAACATTAGACATTGCTTCTTTTTATTGCAAAGTAGTAGCTGTTTCTTGACAGGACAAAAGTTGAGTCACTCTCAGGAGGATTGCACTACCAGTGTCCTTTGCTTATTGTTATCTGGGATTGTCTCAACAATGCTGAGCCTGCTGTTATCCATTACTTTCTCTTCTCATAGAGCTGCTCTGGATTAGCCAGGCAAATCTCAGGCTGCTTAGCATTTTGCACGCTACCAACAGAACGAGTCAGTCCCTACAAACCACTCACCTTGACAGAGACAGCTGCACAATTTTTCCAACTAGTGCTTTTATTAGCGTTTGAATGTTACTGTAAGTGCTGAGTGAGCCCATGGCTACAACTCCCCATGGATTCACAATGTGTTGCACATTTCAAGAAAGGAGGAGAACTTGGGGTTTTTATTATCATTTGTGCATGAACCAGCACTGTCAGAGTCTAGACATGCATGATGAACCACCAGACTTCCATTGTGCCAGGAAGCTGTGAATGGAGTTGCTGCGTAGCAGAGAATGGTGAATGAAGCCATTAAACACTTTTTATTTTTTTTCTCTCTCTTGTTGGGTATTCTAAATGTAAAAAACCTTTTGAGGCTGACTCCCCCTCCCCCCATTCACACACAACCATTCCATTTAGCCCAGTCACTCTACAGGAATATTTCTTTCTGTCTGCAGCAGCAAGAATACATGAAAAGTTGAGCTTGGGTCATCAAGAAGAGGAGGGCAGAGCTCACCCACGAAAAGGTGATCAGCAACCACCATGTATACTTCACCTTTAAGTGCCCTTTTACTGTATGCAAGCACCTGTAGAGGCTAGAATCACCTGAAAGTGGTTGCCTCCTGAGTTTGGGCCTTTGAAAGGTGGGTGAGGGGAAAAGTTTGGGTGCATGAATAAGCTGAAAAAATC
Organism: Hylia prasina; assembly: GCA_013397195.1. NCBI lineage: Eukaryota > Metazoa > Chordata > Aves > Passeriformes > Sylviidae > Hylia > Hylia prasina. The sequence goes on along the minus strand of VYXD01013260.1, from coordinate 945,088 downwards.
CTCACTGTCAAATGAAATGTTCCTCTGCTTTATCACCATTATTTTTAGTGAGATTTTGCATTATGGTACCTTGAGTTTTAAATTAAATGTCAAATATAATTTGGCACTACAAAGAATGAATTATGTGACTGCCCTTAGAGAAAATCAGAAGGCTTAGCTCTGTGAGTTAAATTGGTATCTGCCTTATGCTGAGCTGATGTGGGCTAATTGATTAGGATCTGACAGGATACCATATTGCAAATTCAGCACAATCTCTTCCATTAAAAAAAAAAAATAGACCTAAGGTACCTTTAGGGAAAAGCAAAAGATTTTCTGTACAACAGAATGGGGAGAGGAAAAGAGTATATTCAAGGACTCTCTTTTGCACTGATGCCTTAGATTCCCCAGAAGCCCACGCTTCTTAAGGGTACAATATGGATGTTAATATGCCCCAGGTCACTTTGGAAGCAGGTTTGCAATCAAATTTCAGGTTCTTCTGGCCTAATTTTAAAGAGCAGCAAAATATTTTCGCAGTTAGCTGACTAAATCTATCTCCATAAAAACTAAGATGACAAAGTGCCACTTTAGATCATTAAAGGAGGGCAATACATTTTAATCAGCTATTACATGAGGAAGGACAAACCAAGTGGTGTAGCAGTGGGTCATTTTATAAATTCAGTGCTTGTGGCCCTCTCCCTTTCAAAATGCATGATGTTATTTCCTGGAAACATCAGTCTTAAAAAACTATTGTCAAGTAAACAAGCCTTGTGTTTCTCACAGCCTTCATGTCTGTGTAGTCTGGGTTTAATTTTCTGTTAAGTATGGGTAGTGTGGGGGGGGGGAGGACTAAGTCTGAAGTTCTAATGTAGTCAGGCTGGAATCTGTCACTCAGCTTATTGCATGTTGATGACTCAGTGCAGTTTCAGCTGTAAGCAGACCATGATTTATGGACACCAAGTGAACTCCTGCGGCAAAAACCAGCCATGAGATCAGAGCAGCAATAGGGCCCTTTTTTGGCAGGAGACAGCGCCTGCATTTTTCTCATTCATGCCAAACTGCTTTGCACGGCAATTAGCTCTGTCCTCATTTAGTCTCCAGTCCCAAAGGGTAATGAAAGTCATATATCATCTTCAAGGCTGCTAATTATCCAGCTCAGTTACAGGTAGGCTTTGTAACTGTGAGAAGGGTCTGTCTGCTTGATATTTATTGCTCTTCTAATAAGCAAGCAAAGGAGAAGGAGGGGAAACTTTCTTGAAAGCTTGCCCATACCCCTTGCCTCAGATCCTTGACATACCTTCGGCAAATGTGCAAGTCAAAGGGGAAATGTCTTCATTCCACATATCCATTTTTCATGCTGTAACTAAACATTCAGCAAGAACAGAGCAAGTGCTTGAAACATGAGAGAACATACATTTGGAGTGAGCTTGTCTCTAGTTGTTTGCTTGTGGAAAGACAATCCTATGAATAAACAGACATGAAAACAGGAAGGGCAGCAGGGAGGAATGAGGAACTTTTTTCTCCTCTTCCACTCCTTTCTCCTCCCAGCCCTTCAGCCCACACCACAGCAGCACATTGGGGAAATGATGGGGTTAGAGCACTGTGTTTGTTTTACTGAGGGTGTACCAGAGGAACTTGATATTCCAACCCTCTCACCATCAGCCCTGAAATACAGTAAAATTCAAATCTCTATTCAGAGTTCAGGTCCTGTCTGACTTTCTGTCAGGCTGATCCAGCTGCTTGACAACTTCACTTGTTTTGGAAGTTGGTATTAATAGAGCCAGGTCTTGCAACTAGAAGCCATCTTTTGCTGTAGTCAAAATATTGGCTAAATCAACAGTCCAAGTCCCTGCTGTGCTAGGGAATGAACTTCAACTTCTATGAAACTTTTGAAAAGTTTTGATTTCTTTTGACTTATTTGTTTCATTTGTATTTTACGTCTTTATTTCATACTTATTTTCATCAGTAAGGCTGAAAACTGCAAGGTCCCAGACTAAGCAGTCTGATGCTGTGTGAATTTGGAGGCATCTCCAAATCCTGTTGGCCAGTGAAAGAGTTGCCAGGGGTCCTCTCTAAATGCCCAGTGAAGTCTTATGCTTCATATGAAAAGCTTACAGAAAAGCTTCCTGCAATATTTCAATTTTTGGCACCGGTGGCAGTGGCTGCTAAGGAAAAAGCTACTGTGCATATGCAGGGAAGCAATTTTGCAAGCTGCAGCCCAGGGCACAGCAGTGCATACTTTGTGCAGTTGACCTGTGTGTGTGCAGCATGCATGTACTGACACTGAATCTCAAGGCATGAAATCTGATCTCTCTGCTATTATCAAGACTTCCATTTACTACAGGCTCTATTGTCTCGAAAATCCTTATGACAACCTTGTTGTGTAGAAAGGCAATTGCCAAAGCAAGCACCTCAAAAGGGAGCTGGGGCAGAGACAATGGGCAAAGCTCAGCAAATAAAGTGCTTTGGCTGGCACTGACGCGCGTCTGGAGGTAAAATGAGCAGGAGGAGCAGAGATGCTGCTCAGCATTTGTACACCATAAGGGCAGCATGTGACTGTACTGATAGGAGGCAGAGAGGACAAGGACTTACTGTCACAAAGGAGACACTGCTGCACAGAGAGTACACTGCTGCAAGGTATGCAGCTCTTTGGGCAGGAGCTGAACTGCAGCACGGTGGGAGATCTTTGAACTTCGGTGTGGCTTTGGGAGGGGCCCAGCACTGCTCCGGTGCCTCTGGGTATCTCTGCTGGATTCATCCAGGCCTGACTTTCATTTCTGTCAGCAGCACGAAAGCACTTACAGGGTGGGGATTTGAAAGAAGGAGAGGAAGTTCCTTATTCTTTTTTACATCTCCTCTGTATCTTTGCTGATGTTAAAAATGGAGGATCAGCTTTCATCATCAAATGTGATTTCATTTTCCACTGTGTTGAGAATGGCAGAACGTTTTGCGTCGTTCTCATCTTGGCCTGGAGGAAACACTAGAAAACTGGATGAGATCCAAGCAGTTCAGATACCACGACTCAGAGGAGCATTTGCAAAGGAGTGGGTGCTCATCTGTCGTGCATTGGCAGGTTCCCTTGAACTCAGTACTACTCATCTGATTTATACCAGTCACAGAGGTGCCCTGCAAACCTTGAGTTATTTGTCTATGCTGTCTTTGCCAAGTTTCCAAACCTGTTGACTTGAACTTTCAGTAGTTGCATTCCAAGGGCTCTCACCCCACCCTTCCTGGCAATAGGTATCCACGTAGCTCTGTCTGATGGCCGTGGGAACTGCTGTTGTATATCCTACTGCAGAACAGAGCACTGGTGTCTGCATCCTGCTGTCTTGCAGTGTCAAGGCTTGAGGCATTGTGCCACTGGTGCTGAGGTGAAGGGCATTGAGTTGGATAGAAGTCATTCAGGATCAGTGGTGGTCTCTCTAGTCTGGGATCTTGGCACTGAAAATGGCTAGTGCTAACTGCTGTAGACGAAACTGCCTCATTTGCTCCTGTTATTTAATTCTTCTGATATGAAGTGACCCTTTTTTCTCAACAGTAAGAGTACCTGTTTCTAAAAATGGAATTCTGTAGTCCCCAAACTTGTCTTTTTACAGATCTTGAAGTTTTTCTGCTGTTTTTTTTGTGTATTTAACAGACAGTGGGGGAATGGATAAATAAGGTGAAAGGCTTCCTCCAAATTGTGCTGAAGCTGCTAGTGTATTGCCTTTTCCATTCCACCATTTGGTTTAGATGTGCCTCCTAAGCCACCTTTTCATGTAATGCTAATTAGCATGACGCCAATATTCAGTATAGTTTTGGAAGTAGTATCTTCTGAGATGAAGATGAAAGTAATGAAAAACGAATGTTCAAGCCTCATAGTAGCCTGTCCATATTACTTCTTTTACAATTTCATTTCATTTGGTTTAATTTACATTTCTTGTCCGACCTCTTGAAACAAACATTTGTCTGATGTATCTCTTTCCGTTTGTAATACCAATGACCATGGTATCATAAAGGCAGCTATGCCAAATGCTTACTATGTGTCAATAATTTGATTTGCTGTCGTGCAGCAAATAACATGGGAATCTGCTATTTCCCTTCTTCACCAAAAAAGGGTGATACTTGGATGTATTTTTATGTCAGCCATGGCTAATCTGTTTCTAAACTCCTAGGAAGGTGGTGAAAGGATGTCTGTCCCTGATCCTTGTGTTGTGTCAGCAGCAGCATTCATCCAGCTGTACAGCTGCGCTGGGGACTGGATCTGGCTGACTGCTGAGGATGCATCTCCATGTGCTGACACAAAGCGTGGAGGACAGACAGGTGAGATGGGGGAAAGGAAGATTTGTCCCTTGCAGTACCATTTCAGAGTTCAACTAGATGAAACTGACCATGAAATCACACCCTTACTGTAGCTGTATCTCTGCTCTTTCCATTTAGATCCCAGTTTGTTAGATGATTCCTTCAGCAAGTGAAAAGAAAAAAAGAAACATGTAGACACGCTTAATGTGTTTAGAAATGTGCAGGATAAAAAGACCAAATCCATTGAAACAATGATAGTCTTTCCTGTAAATACTTGTGTATAAAGTACACTTCTGATAAACCAGAATAATGCTGCAGTAAATGGAAACTAAAAGTCTATTCTTGGCAATTGTGTGCTTTGGATCTGTCACATACAGGGATTTTCTGAAAAGCTAAGCTGAAGGAGTATTTCTAAGGAGGAGTTTAATTTGAAAATAGGCTGTCAGGGGAGCCTGAGAAAGATATAACAATCAAAAGTCTTTGATCATGTTATATCTCAAAACTCTCATCCTTGCTGCATGGACCTTATACAAGATTCAGCTGTTCTCCAAGCACCTAACCACAGCCTAAAAGGAAATCTGTAAGATAATTTTACTGCTTCCTTTCAGATGAAGCAGATAAAAGGAGAAAACATTGGAGAAAACTCTATTTGTGGCAATTAAACTGTGGATTTTCAAAATTGTTCTTGAGTGTGCGTTAACTGCCATGGGAACCTTGCTCTGCATGTTCCTTGTGGCAAACTGTTGTGGTAATCCTCTTTGTTGAACAGCTTGGGCTGCAAGAGAACTCCAAACAGCTCCTGGGGACTTTGTTTTGGAGGGGTGACCCTGACTGACTCCCCTCCCAGCTGCTGTTACACGGGGGTGTTTTTCCCCCTTCTTAACTGTGCTATCCCAAAGGCCACTGGCATGGCTGCTAATGGGCAGCAGTGGGTCTGTGCTGGAGCCAGCTGGCACTGGCTCTGTCAGACACAGGGGAAGCTTCTGGCAGCTTCTCACAGGAGCCACCTCTGTAGCCTCCCCGCTGTCAAAACCTTGCCATGCAACCCCAATACATCCTTAATCAGCACGGCATAAAAAAATCACTTGGAGGATTCAGGTGGGTTTTTTAGTAAAATGTCTCTGTGTATAAAATTGGCAGGAGGGAATAGGCACAGTGTGTGCATTTTGTCATCCTTTAGATTTTATTTTCATGGATAAATGACTAAAGACTGGGCTGTAAAAGTCACCAATCAATATGTGTGAGTAAGGGAAACATGCAAAAGTGCTTTGAAATGTGAGGTACAGGACATGAGAGTATTACTTCTTATGATGGAGGTTTTGTTATCTAACATACATTTCTATGCTCAGCAGTTAATGCATTGCTTCTCTTCCTTTTGTAACAGGCAATCATTAAAAATCTGGCCAGCTGCAACTGGGAAGACATCAATCAGATCTCATTTGGTAGATGTTCAGCTCATTGTCAGGGCTACCAAACCTTTGGCATATGTATGTGCAGAAGGCTTGGGAAGGAATGTTTTATCCAGTCTCTTCTTATGTGTGCTGCTCTGTACATGCTCTTGTATTGTGGTCATCTCTCTAATATCATGTACGTGTCATTCCATTTTATGAAAAAGCAAGCAAAAATGCACCATGGGCATAGAACAAAAGAGGCAAAAGTTTTCAATGTTACTTAGCACTTCTGAAAATTTGTACTTTGCTCCATAAAGAAGTCTTGATGAGCCTACAAGAGAACCCATCTCTTGTCCTGATGAACTCTGGTCTTTCTCTAGAGTGTCCTTTGAAGACAGAGGGCTCTAATTGATTATGGTCTGCAGCTTGAATATGTACATAAGTATTCTGGAAAAATAATTTAAAAAATTGTTATTGGTTTGAAATTTTATGTAAAATTTTTGTAGGTAGCACAAAACAAAAGTAGCTTGGTGGCAGTACTACTGTGGAAACATACAGATGCACCCTTTTAGGGGAAGCAGCCGAGGTCTTTGTGAGCTCTCGTGAGAATGCAATAAGCAATACACAGTAGCTGGCTAGAATCAGCTAATTAATGGGTGTATTCTGTGCTGATATTTTACTACGGAGTTTTTAAGGGAATAATGGAAGGCTCTTTCTCAAATTAAATATTCTGTGTCTCATTCACAAAAGTTACCTGTTATTCATGGTTCTCTTTCTTAATCCAAGATTGCCATCCCTGAGCTTCTCGACTGCAACTCAGAGAGTCCTGGGGCCCCTGTGCCTTTCCTGCTTTGGGGGCACTGGCAGAATAGAGGTGGTGAGTAAAGAACATATGCATTCTTGCTGTTGAAGAAAGCTTTCCTAAATATGCAAGATTTTCTTTCTAGTAAGTAGGGAGTTGTTTCATAATTGCTGTTCTGTTTTGCTCTAACTGTTTGAGGTTATTCCTATCAAGAGTCATAGTGATTCTGTACCTGGTAACACCATAAAAGTAAGTGTGGCCATGCATAATTCTTACCTAATTGTGTTTCTAGGCTATATCTCATTATGATTAATTAACATGCTTTTTGGGCATGAAGAAAAATGTTTTATTTAATAGTACAGTAAGCAAACTACCAACATATCAATGTTTAGTGAACCGTCACTGGAAGGGGTTGTTTTCAGATTCAAAAATTATCACACTAAGTAATTATTTTCCGAATCAATCCTTTTATTCCTGTCTTGCTTCATACAGCTGGACTCATCTTTGTATGGTTTTCAGTCTTCAAGCCAAGGTAACTATCCAGTTACTCTCATTGAAACTGAAAGAGATTTTCTTTTAAGTCCATTGCAGTATTTGCTCATTCTAGGCTATTTAAACATTGCTAAACAAGTAAGAGAACACCTCTTCCTCTAGTTGGTTCTGCAAGCAGTACCATACTATTTTATCCCAGTTTTGGCCTGGCTGCAAGGAGCAGAGTTTGGTGTATCCAGGCGTCCCAGTGTCCCTGCAGTACAGTGACTAGCACCTCTGGCAGCTTCGGGCTCAGTCATGTGGAAGATCCTTGGCTTGTGGAAGATCCCTGTCCAAGAAGAGGGCAAGAATTGTACAAGCTCTTTCTCTTCATGGCTTCCTGAGTGCACTCCTACCTCTCTGGTTTCTGCTTCCCCAGCTCCTGACGCCTCATATATATCTGTGCCCCAGCTGAGACTCATTGGCAGAGGAAAGCAATCAGAGCTTGCCTTTCAGCTTCCCACATAGTTCCCAGGGGTCTATATGCCTTGAAGGCGAAAAACCTTTTGTGCTTATTGCCAATACAGATATTTTCATCCTATTTATGGATACATCAACGCTGAAAGTGCTGAGACACACAAGTTGGTGCAGCATGATAAAGTCTGGAACAAAGAATGATGGGAAGGACAGCGGGTGTATCCATGCTTGTTTTCTAGAACACTGCTTAGTCAAAGGAACAGCATGTGTGCAAACACAGTCAAGTGGCCTCTAGATCTGAGCTCTTATCTCTGCACATCATCACATAGACTAACCATTCAGTCTGCATCCTGGAGTCTGACTCTGAAGTCCTCAGTGAGAGAAAATTCTCATTGGAGTCTGGCAGAAGGAACATATCATTTTGTTCAAAAACACTGAATATGCAGTAGCAGCTGTGAGTTGTCAAATCCAGCATAGGATTATACCCCACATCATATGCTTCAGCACTTTATACAGACTATGTTTAAATTAATTTTTAATTAGCTCATTATACAGATAGAAGATCTGCTCATCTCAAGTTTTATAACCACAACTTTGCCTGCAGGTCTCTCTATCAGACAGTTGGATGATGGCAGCACCCAACTTCAGCTGGAAGTGCTCAAACCCTGCAGCAATGAGACTAATATTAAAAGCCCTGATAGTATCAGGCACCACACTCCATTATATCACGACTGCATTTCCATTTTCATGCCCAGTCTTCTTAAAAAGAGCTGGTGGAGAGCAGGGGCTCATGACAGCTGGGAAACCTACATGCCACAGAGAGTCAAAGATCTGACTGTGCATAATAGTGCTACCCATAACCTTGGCATAGGTTTTGATGATGAAGTGCAAGGTAAGCCCACCCAAAGTGATTCATATGAATTGTTGGTCTGGAGATCTCAAACCACAGATCTCCCTTTTCTGACTGGAGATTTTCTAGACATACATGCCTGATGAAATATGATGGTGCCAGTTGCCTGTAATAGTATTACCTGCTTTGGAAATACCTTGTCTCCTCTGTTCCAGATCTGTTCCCTATCGTGAGAGACACTGCAGACGTGTGTAGATTCAAACATGAATATAAGTGGCTGACAAAGTACTAACTTTACAGACCTGGAATTAGGGTACTTCTAAAGCCATTTGTTTAGGTTTGTACAGGAAATGTGTTGCACAGTGAGGGACAGGCCCCTGATCACTTAAGATCCAAGTCTTGTGCTTAACCAGAGATCATCCCTATCTCCCTGGTATCTGTGTGGTAACAGTTTCTTCATTAAAAGTTTTTAATTGCATTAACATATTCTCCCTGGAGTTTTCAAACTATCCCAGTCTAAAAAGCTGACCACAGTTATAATGAGATTATTCAGAGAATCTGTTTTTTCTTTTTTTTTTTTTTTTTCCCCCCTTCCATTTGCTATCATAAATGCCCTCAGAGAAGTAATTTCCATGACATCAGAAGCTGGACATTTTCTATGCTTCAGTGTGACTTTTTAAGGATAGCCACCACTGCAGGAGACTGCCTTCACACTCATCAGACAAAAGCAAAGGCTGTCAGCTTGACACAAACTCTAAACTTGACTCAAAAATTCTTGTGAAAGTGTATGATTTGTTCTTTATGCTACAGCAAATCTTTATAGAAGGATATTCAATCTCAGTTTAGTTTCTATGAAATCCTGATCTTGGCCCATGTGTAACCCTACTACACTTCAATGGTGAGAGGTGATCCAGCTGCAAAGACTCCTCAAGCCATTGTCCAGCCGTTCACACCTCTGGAATTTCATAATAAATTGAATCAACTGAATGCGTAGGGGGTTAGACAATGAACAGATCTGAAAGAGTGGTGAAACCAATGACTCATCTTAGTTTCTAATTTCATTCCTGTGCAGATGGTTTATCTAGGAAGAACAGGGCAGGGAATGTGTGAGGATATATGTGCTGTTTATTTAGAGCTGTAGTAGAAAGTTAATTCCTAAGTAGAAGCTCTGCTCTGAAGCAGATATAGAGAGCAACTGATTTGCTATAGGGCTATAATGAATTTATGTATTTTAATGACATTTCTTGTCTTTTACATTTAACAAAAGAGGATAGTGACTTTCTTCAAAGCCCATCTGTTTGAGATCCTTCATTGTTATTGATTTCCATTCAACTCTTTCCAGTTTCTCTATGAGTTACTGGCATTCAAGGGCCAAAGCCTAGTGATGTATTTGCTGTAGTTTTATCAGTGCTGTACAAAGCCTCATCTCTTCTCTAGTTCCTGATTGTGGTGAGCCCAAGGATGGAAAACTAAGCAGCACTGACGAGTTTCAATATCCTATTTCACTGCACATCACATTAAATTTGCTATTCTCTTTGAAGTCAGCAGAAAAGCCCTGACTGACATCAGCTGAGAATCTGGTTCTGTGTTTGTGACAACATTACCGCTTGTCTGCTGTAGCAGTCCCTGTGGCCGCTGAGAGTGAAAAGTAGCTGAGGTGGTTTCTCAGAGGCTGGGAATACTAAGAGCCTGGATAATTCACCCTCTAACTAGCCTGGCATCCCTCTCGCCTGTTCTCTTCAACTTGTTCTGTTAGTGCCACTGCTGCTGTGTCATGGGTCTGTGCTCTTGTTAGTAAGAATACAAACAAGGGCATGGAGGTAACTGTTGGGCATGAAAGGGGAAGTAAACAAATATTTTGCTTGCCCAAGAGTGGGAATATTTCAATGAACCTGGCTATTTCTCTGAATATAGATGTTGCAGAGGATTTTCTGTAAGAGACAGGCATCCTCCCTCCAAAAATGTCTTGTGCCTATCTTTCAAAACCCTTCGTAATGTACCTTGCCAGTTGTATGTTGCTGAGCAGGAAGGTTGAGAGGATTATTTCAGCTGTGGCAATCAGTTTACACCTTGAACCACAAGATCGGATTACTGTTGGTATTTAATTTTGAAATATTTCCCCCAGATGTACAGTACCTTTGCATGTTTCCCAGATGAAATTCATTTTTTTATTTCCTGCTCTTATTTTTAAGCCTTTTCAGGTCGTCTGTGTTATTTCTCTCTCTTTGCTTATGTTTGCAGCAATTCCTAATTTAGCATCTTCTGCAAATTTAATTACTATATCAACTTTTTATATCACCTGATTAGTGGTTTTAAAACCTTACTGAATATCACTTGAGTTTAACAGAGTCTCTGTAAATTTCCCAAGGGGCAGTTCCCTCAAACCATTTGTTCTTGGGGGTTTGTGCATGGTTAGTGTATATGACACTATGGATGTACATAAGACTACTCAACAGAAATTGCTGATGTCAATTAATGCTTTCTTTGCTCTGAAAGACTTCGTGTAAAGACATCTCAAAGGTGTGAAACAACATTATTAGGGCATAGGGACATGGTTGTGCAATAGCACATGTGAATTTTCTACAGGAAATATCTAGCAAAAGTGAATTTAAAGCTGTCACAAACATGCTTCATGTCATAAGTGAAAAAATAAAGGCTACAGTGGGGAAAGAAGACTCAGATAGTCCAAGCAAGCCTGATAGTTCTTTTAAGGATCAGGACTAGTGAAAGCAGTGGTAAAGAAAGAGGTCCAAGGGCAGTGCTTTATAGTGCTGTAAAATGGTGTGTTGATTTTGATTTATAAGTGGAAACCAGGGAGCTGAGAAAGAAAAGCATGAAAAGAGAAAAAATACTTGAGATGGCCATTTCAAAAAAATTGAGTAAGAAAGTTGTGAGACAAAAAAACCCAAAAGAGATGTGTTGATGTGTCTGAGGCAGCAGATGACTAATGTATGAACTCTGAGCAGTAGAATAAAGAAAAGGCTGAATTTTTAGTTTTTAGATCTAGTTTTGTGCTGCTATCTAAACAAATGTAGTTGAATATTTCAGGTGACTTTCCATTAAATGATTTACTAATGTATCATACATAGTTTAATTTTTTTTTAAATTCATCTGTATGGCAATTTAGTAAGAGTGTAATTAGTTCCTTATGTAACCTCTTAGTGCTTCACACAACCTCATGGTTCTTGGAGATTATTTTTCCCTGTGCCTGTTTGACTTTGTTGGAGATTCCTTACAGGGCGGGCACATCTCTTTGAAATGCTTGTTCTTCTTTACCTTTTGTGAGTGCCAATATTCTTAATACAGAAGAAAGAACATAATGAGTTACTTTGTTTACTGTGTTTCTTTCTACACAAGTCTCTTACATTTGAAGAGGAATTTTTTACTTAGTGATTTTATAGTGTTATTTAATTGCTGTATGTCCACTATAGTGGATTGTATTTTTCAATTACTGCTACTTTATATTTTAGATACTTTATTTGGCCTAATTGTGAACCAGGTGCTAGGTGCTGAGCAAAAGCAAAGGAAGTGTGGGCTTTTTCCCAGTGAATGTGTAGCTTATTGATGGTTGTTGTGCTGTTATGGTGTTCAGAACTGATAACGTATTTTAAGCATTGTTAATGTTCTAAAACAGTCTTCACCTCACTGGAGATTTTAATGAATGTGCTTAGGCAGAATGAAACTGGAGAGGTTAGTTGGGTTTCCTGATTGTGTTTTTTTAACCGAAACCTAGTTTACAAGACCACAGCAAAGTGATGGTCAGATGGTATTTAAACTAGAAATGGTGCTGTTTTACAAGAGCTTGTCATGATGCCCAAAGCTTTTTGTGGGGTATATGCAGGATTTACATAATCCAACTTCAGCAATCTAGCATGTGTGTTTGAGCTAGGTCCAGGCTCCTCATATACTGAATCAAGGGAGGTATTCATTGTCCTCTGGAAGTTCCCTTTTCACATAAACCCTGCTGGCCAAGGGACCTCTAAGAAGTAGGTCTCACTCACCCATTGTGGCTGTGTGACACAGCCACAGTGCTGTCATCAAGCAGGGATCTGCACAGGAAGTCTCAGTAGTGAACAGTTATGGGGTTTTTTTAAGAGTTGTATCACTAAATTTAGGACAGTTGTCCACATCTGAAATAACAGCTATGCTTAGGGATCAGTGTCATTGTGAGGGGGCTGTGTGCAAAGGTGATCAGCTGATCTTTTACACAGAAGGGAGTCTGGATTGAAGGGGGTCTGATCAGGAGCTTGTCTGTAAATGAAAGCCCTGCCCTCACTAGGCTACACTCCAGTGGGGAAAAAAGAAAAAAAAAGCCAACTCAGTGCACTTCTCTGGTAACCTCACTTATTAGGCAATTTTAATATAGCTGTAATAAGCTCTCTTCAAGCCAGACCTTAGATAAGGCCTTAGAAATGCTCAGCTGCCATGTGGCTTGTAACAAATATCACAAAGTATCGATTTATTCCATAACCGCTCCCTGCCATGTGTTATGTAAATAATGACATTTGATAGAGTGTGTGGTTCTCCGTGCTGTAATGCAGAGGTCTTGGGAAGGTCTTGAGTCAAAAGATGAAAGGCCAAGTGTCTCCAGTTGTCCTCAGGATGTGTGCATGACACTGCAGCTGCATACACATGCACCAAGCCCTTCCCTTTTGAGTGAATTTAATAATCATTATTTTACTAATATATCTGGTTCTGCTCTGGCTGGGTATAATCTTCTAATTACATAGCTTTGAATTTTCTCAAATTGTCTGTGTCTTTAACACTGTTAGTATTTCTCTGCTGGTAAAACTACATTCACGGTGCTTTCATTGCATATGCTTATATCGCTACAGATTTAAGTTAGAAAAAACCAAGCAGTCTGAATACACCACTAATTGTACTTCAGCTTGTATGTTGCAGAGCAGCCTCATTCTGTTTTCCCACAGCCAAGAGAAGGCCTCAAGGCCAAAATGTCACCTCAGATTTCTTTTGATCTCAACTTATATTTTATTAACCCTTTTAACTTCACTGAGGGTGTGCAAGGAAACATGTATATTCCCTTTCATATAAACCCAGCATTGTCCTTACATCTTGCGTGCAAATGTATGGACAGTTTTTCATACAAAGGATTATTTAGATGTAATCTATATGCCTTTTGAGTTACAGATAAGAAGGGGCGGGCAGCATTTATTCTGCAATGTTTATGATTTATTTGCCTTTTATTTTCTCTCTTTAACTCCATCCAAAATATTTCTTAGAGTCTTAGTGAAATATAATACTAGAAGCCTTTAATGGCACCTTTTCATCTCACAATTGCAGTGTGCTTTTCAGGGCTTAATTAAATTTTACAGCGTGCCTTTCAGGTGAATGTAATTTGAATGCATCCATTCCTGTTTGTGAGGAAACTGAGGCAGGGAGTGGTGATTAGCTCAAGGCTGTAAGCCAAATAAAATACTAGAGTAAGAATTATGGCCCAAGAGATTAGGATAACTTCAGCAAAATTTGGTTCTTAAAAATTTCGTCAGACAGACAACACAGGTGGTGGCTGCCTGAATGTCAGAGGGAGCCAAATAGCTTCCCCAGACTCTTCCTTTCCTTAGCCTTTGTGATGACTAGTGCTTTATGCCTCAGTCCAGTTCTGACTTCACCAATCTTTGGGTATGCCAGATGCTTGCTCAGTCCTCCAAAATGTTCAGGAGAAAAGGAGTGAGTGCCTACATTCTACCTGTGCTTGTCTTCTCAGCAACTGGTTCAGGCCTTTCACCCCTTTCCACTGAGAGGCCTCTTAGGGAGGGATCTGAATGCATCCACCCACTCCTACAGCCATGGTCTTCTACGAGAAAAACTCTGCAATGATAGTTGTGAAAGGCCTGAAGCTCCTTGCCTGGTGGTCAAGGGCAAACTTTTCATCCATCTCCTCACTGGAAAGTATGGAAAGCATCCTGTCCTCTTCTGTGGGTAGCAAGTAGAAGGGGAGAAAGCTGTTGGGACGAAAGTGTTCATTTATTCTGCACAAGTGTCTTACAAAGATCCTCTACAGACTGTGCCATCAGTAGTTACTACCCAAACATGGTCACTGATGATGCTGTAGGATAGGCCAGAAAGCACCATATGGGAATGGGTCAGGATAGTGGGAAGATATTATTTCTGTGCCCTCAGTGCTCATAGGTCAGAAATCATAACTTGCTTTGGCCAGAGTCTGACTGCAAGGGGAATGGAGCTCCATGAGTGTTGCTCCTCCACTGTGTGGGACTGCAGAGGGGATGGCATTATCCAGCCTGTCTGGCAGGCCTGGAACTCATATATACTGCAATTTAAAAAGTGGGGTGTGGCCATTTCTTTGAAGGTGTGTGAAAGAAGACTAAAATGAAGCATGTGAGAGATCCCACAGATGCAGTACACAGGCTGAGAGCACCCTTTCCTTTGTACCAGCTATCATGGTGAGAAAAGGTCATCTGGCTGTGAGACAGGCTCAAAACAAGCAGGTTGGTGTTTTTAATGAGCTAAAGAATCAGCCTTTGAGAAATTAATTCTCTCAGTAGGGAAGCCAAAGATTGAATGGTGTCCCTCTGCCACCAGACACCAATCTCAAATCCAGAGGAAAGAGAGGACTTGTAGTGCTTCACTGCCTGCCTCTGCTAGAGTCTCAGCCTGCAGTGGGCAAGCCCTACCCACATCTGGGCTTTCCAAAGCCTGATCAGGGCATAGCCACCACAATGTCTGACTCCAGCTCCTCCACATGGGGTATGCAATGTGGTACACAGTATGTTTCCAGTGTGCTGTGACAGTCAGTCAGTAGCTGCTAAGCAGATATGATGAAGGCAAAGAGAAGTTTTCCATTTCCATTGTTGTCAGCCCAGTGTCTTAAATTTACTTACCTGGGAGTGAAATGGCTCCACTTGGTTTTGCAGAGGCCAATCTTCCATTGCTGTATTGTGAAAAAGGCACTGCATGGTTTGTGTTTTTATCAGAATAGTATGATCAGAGTACAAATGAGGTTAGGCAACTGCTAAACAGGTCTTGCCACTTACTGTTGATCATCTTTCTAATAATTTTCTTTTCTCCTTCATGTTGATCTCTTCTACTAGTGAAGTCAACAGCTGTGGCCACGTGCATAGGACATACTTTGACAGCAGCAGGACTCAGCTGACAGACTCTGGAATATATCATTTCAGTAGAATCATCTGGGTCTATAGCTGGTTCTTCTATAACTATATTGAAGGTTGAAGGCCTTGCGGTGTTGTTATTCTTTTCATCTTCTTTCCACTGCATGAGCATTGCACAGGGATCTTAAAGTGTGTGTAGGAAAATGGACCTTGGGGACAGACTTTACTTCAGGGTTAGAAACACAGCTTTTTTTAATTTACAAGTGCTTGATGGTGTATAAATCTGTTTCACTACCCAAACTTCACATCAAAGTATTTGAGCTGTGCTGTACTTGATGAGAGCAAGAGCGCATGTTTGTCATTGCATAAGAGAAACAGAAATTCTTGTGGGAACAGGAAGACAGAGACCTGAACACAACACACCGTAGAGGATTTGCTGCTATATCAGTGAGAGAAAGTTTTGGGGTTTTTACATTTTACATTTTTACATTTGGGGTTTTGACATTCCTCCAGATGGAATCCTCTGCAACAAATGCCATTTTGAACCTATTTATGATTGAGGCTATTTCACAAGGGTGCTTAGGCTCCTTTGAAACCTCTCTGCGGGGTTGAGTTAGCAACTTAGGAGACTCCAGACCACCAGGATGAAGTGCAGAAAGTGCCCAGAAGCCTAATTTGCCTCTCACAGAGCACAAACACTCCCATTGACCCCACTGCTTGAATGCCTCTGCTGTCAGAAGAGAGCCATGGCAAGGAGTCAGTCATGTATATCAGGAGAAATTTCTGCTGAACCCACACTGGGGAGAGCAAGAGAAATTCTCTGTGAGTGGACAGAGTGTTCTCGAGATCAGGATGCATTCCTACCCTTAAGTGAGAATGATTCCAGAGGGTTGTTAAAAGTGTTGAGTTTTCAGGAAGATCAGCGGCACCTTTCATTTGTCCTTTGAAGATTATATTTGCTCTGCAAAGGGTTTTAAAAAATGGTAAACCAGTACAGACACTTTAAAAAAAAAAAA